>CM039680.1:191055956-191103456 GCA_022537955.1 Schmidtea mediterranea
AAGAAGTCTTGTGCTTCCTCGTTCTCAATTCTGTAAATAATAATATTACATACGGCTAAAATCTCACACCAGAGTAGTCCGTGGCACCAGTAAATATACATATGAACCATATATCGTCTAAGGCCTTTAAAGGGAAAGGGTACTCGGTTAAATTAACTGAAATCGTTGTTATACTATTTGATTAACATTTTTGAATAAATTAAAAATTTATTGGGAATCATGAATTCGATAAATTGCAATTATTTAAATAACCATTATTGTAAAAGTAAAGTGTTTTTGATTTGGATTAACATTTTGAAAATAAATAAATTTATTGGAATCTTGAATTCGATTAAATCGAAATTATTAAAATACCATTATTGTAAGTAAAGTGTTTATTTTTGATAACATTTTGAAAATAAATAAAATATCTTGGAATCTCGATCGATTAAATGGGAATTATTGTTAAAAATTAAAGCAACCATTGATTGTAGAAGTAAAGTGTTTTATGGCTAAAAATCCAAGTAAATGTTGGGTAAAGATAATTTAAATGCTCGTAAATTATTGATGGGTTTAGATAATTTCGTCAATTAAATTATTATAATTCATTTCAATAAAAGTAATCTGATCTTGGAAGTAAGAAGAGTAATGGTATTGATCTAACAAATCCCCCCGATAAAAAAATGAAAGCACTAAGAATCGAATTCATTGATTTCAATAAGAAACGATCATTTAAGGTGAACGATTTCGAATAACAGTATGAATCCCTTAATTAAATTGTTGATTAAAGACCTCAATTTCATTGATTAAAGCAAAGGAAAAGTATTAAAACAAAGTAATCGTTTAGTTAAATGTTGAAAACTATTGATGAAAATAAAATTATCTGTTGATTAATAATCCAAAACTTCATCGACTAAATACAAGGAGAAACGTTAGGAATTAAAGCTTTATTATAACGAAATCGTTTAGTTAATTGCTAAAATTATTCATTGATAAAAGGAAAATTACGATTAGAAATATAAGCCTCATTTGGTTGAAGCTCGAATACGATCGATAATAATAAAATAATTCGTTGATTAATAGTACAAACTATTGCGTAATAAACGGAGCTTTTCCTTTGATTTAATTAATGATTAAAATATCATAAATTCCTCACTTAAAACTTCGCAATTCAGAAAAAATGGGGTATAAATATTATTCACTGACCAAAATAAAATAAAGTCTGGATTAACATACAAGAAATCGTGATTAAAGAACCAAATGAAATGAATCAACAAATGATACCAATCGTTATTGAATAAAATTGACAAAACCAAGTTCACATATGGTAAAAGGCAGCGGATAAAATCGAAACTATCCGAATTAAGAAACGCGAACGATTAATAATATAGATTTAACGTGATGGACGGCATTCAGTTTAGAAAAGATTCTTGATATCTGACGAATACCTGACGCCAACGGAATAACTATAAGTGAATAAATACAACACAAAATCACAAAGAAATTACTTACGACGCGCTTAAAATCCGATATAGTCAAACTTAGACGACTAAATATCAATGATGAATATCAAAAGTGATACTTGAATAAGGAGTCCCTCAATTAGAAGTCTACGCACACTCACAACCGAAAATTGCATAAGTCGATAACAGAATAGCGATTCGAATAACTAAATTAACTTGAGAAGAATCAACCGAAACCGAAACCACCTTGAATAATTTACATCCGGTCGATCGAAGGGATTGACGTTTCGCCAACATCGTCCTGACAGGATGTGACTAAATTGAATATCGCCAAATTAAGTACAACCTGTAAACTTTAACTCTGTTTCGGAATAAACATTAGTATCATGAATACGTCGATTTTAGGATTAATGTAAACAACATCGATGTTATGGTATGTAAATTGTACTTCATGTTAATTTATGACGTTTATAATTAACTTGAATATTTCACGAATTATCTCAAACAGCATAGTAAGTTTGGTAAACCTTATACCTCAATAATTACATCGCGGATCCTTTAATTTGAAAACTGATTGTAACAATAGTATCTAAGTACTTCGTAATTTAAATGAATCTTAAATAACTAACTTAACAAACGCTAATGCCTGATAGACCGTGGATTTGCGATCACCATCTGCCCAACACTAAAAATATTTAACAGTTCTAATTATTAATCATTAACAGAGTTATGTGGGAGGGCACGTGAGGATTAGCCACAAATACATCACACAGAATGCAACAATAAATCAACCTTAGTCATATTCGAGATGTAATCTATAAGCTAGGTAGAGTTTAATCGGTCATAGGATAATAATATAATCAAACGTTTTAAGCTAGTATTAATTATACAGCAGACGACTATAATCGAAATTTGATAAGATAAAGTTTAGTATGTATCGACCAAATCATCCATGCATAGCTGAGGAACACACCAGGAGAGGTACCAACAGTTGCCGCAATACCGAAACTTCACCCGTGGCCACACCCGAACTATTTGGCGATGTTGGGTACTCGAAATCCGATCACTGGTGAACTCGCCGGACAACAAACCCGGCCGAAAAATATATGATCACGCAGAAATCTCCTCACTCTGGAACAGTAAAAAGAGCAGTGGACCTCAATGTGGATCAAAGCCCGGATGTCCTCACGAACGTGGAGAGGACATCCGCGTCGGGCTCATCGGGAGGCATACACCCCACAGTCCGCGATACCCGACGGCCCTATAAAGTGGCGGCTCTGAAGAGAGTTTAGAGAGAGAATCCGGAGATGTTACTATAGTAATGAGAGTTTGTAAAATTGATTTAATATTAAGTGTTATTGTTTTTTTTTTCTTATTCGATATTATAATCTCCATAGATTGAACTACCATTCATACAATTTGATTTAATTATAATAATAAAATTTGTTAATGAAGGTATAAGGATTTAAATGCTCACTATATGTGATGTTCATCCCTACAACTTTCTACAAGAAGCGAACTGGAACGGGCAAGACAATCGACGCAGAGTTACTCACGCCCATATTCAATTAACTAGAAACTCAACCAGTAAAAGCCAACCGGGTTGATCCAGCAAGAGTGAAAGCTGTATATCACCGACTCAAAGCGGCTCAGAAAGGCTGGAGAGAGCGGCAGCTAATCAGAGTCGCGCACGCAGATTCGGGGACTCGAGTCGCCCTAGCGGTATGCCGAGAAGGTAAGGGTAAACTTACCCGCTCATCTTCGCCAAACCAAATGCCGCAGACAACCACCAAGCCCAGAAAACCATCATAATCGTCGACCGGGACGAAGGAACGTGCCCGACGTCGAACAAACGTCAGCTGCAGAAACGCCAAACAATAATAATTCACATGTGATTGATTCAAATAGAGTATGTCGCTTAGTTGAGCTCGTCTTTTGAAATGCATGTCAGTATTGTATGAGTAGTTATTACTCTCAGATCTGTAGTCAATTAAGAGCTAATCCTGAATTGTATGAGGGACAGAGCCAAGCGAGCACAGGTTTCTATGACAGCTCGTGAACCCGAGGGTTGGTCCGAGCACTACATACTACAATGGTATCATATTTTGCAGGCAATCCACCACTTGAAAACTACACAGTTGCTAGCACGGTGCCAAGTGGCGATCGTATCATTTTGTATGGCGTTACGAGGGCAACCACCAGATTAGTCAACCAAACAATGAAACCCTTGTAACCCACCATACAAATTTGGGGCTCAGCGGATTGAAGCTTTGTTCATCTCTGGAGCACAACATCCGTTAGACAGAGAATGCGTCATAACACCCGCCGGGATTAAATGATCTTCTTGTACAAAACCCAAGCAAACAAACTGAGATGAATATGTTAAAGTTACATAGATATCACGTCAAAGCCTCAACATCCATCAATATTGACGAACAACACCTTGTAAGATACCAACAAACTCAAAACCATAAGCAAACACACATAAATTAAAGGAAATGCGGATAAAATGAAAATGGGTAAGTAAGGGAGAATGATAAACAAGAGAAGCAACGGAACCAAATAGGGGAGCAACGTAATAGAATAAAGCACATACAGGTAATGAGAATAGTAGTAGATAAAATGAATAAAATATAATTAAAGAGGTGAATGAATTCAGTTAATTAGTATTTAGATAAATTTAAAGGGTAATTTGATAATTTTAGATGGAACCAACAAAAATTATAGAAAAACTAAAGGGGATTCTAAACATCGAAAATGACAATCTTGAGGAACAATTAATAACAGTTAATTTAAACGAGCTATAGAGATATATCAACGATTTCAAACCTGTACTTCCGATAACAGTTGCATATTAATAATGATCGACATTGATGAAGATTACAACCGAAAGAAATATGAATTCTATCCATCGAGATTAAGATACCAAATTGGGAAAAGCTGGAACAATTAATGAAAAAAGTCAAAAACCATGGAGGACGAGATTGCAACAACCATGAAGGCAGACTAAGGCTTATGTGGAATGTTATGCGTGCAAAACAGAGGAGGCACGAGTAATGGTGATACCTTGCGGACACCTGAGTTATTGTCATGGATGCGCACAAGAGTCGCATTTGTATGTTTGTCAGCGAAAGATAAGGAAAGAATAACGGTTTACTTCCATGAATTGTTATGATGAAATGAAATAAATGTGTATTTCATTATTGAATATTATTAGATGATAGACGAATTAAAAGAAATATGCAATGTTGTAAATAATAAACCACACGACAAGATAAAATAAAGGTAATAGACAAATACAGAAAGCCGAATTAGGAAATAATCAAACACATGCAAGAGACACAAAATATTGGACGGAAAAATTTCGACAACCGAGTTTTCCTAGTGTATAATTCTTTTTGTTTTATTGACATTATATTTATTGATATATATTGAATAGGAACGAGAAAAATGGTTAAACTGAGCTATTAATTGATAGTACGCTCACCACGGAAACCCTGATCAAACCCTACTGAGAAGGAACTGGTAAGGCCAAGTCGCGTAATGTCACAAGTACGGCGACGAGATTGATTCACTCTTTGGGGAGCTTGCACTGATGCGATTACCAACAATTTAAGGGGGGAGTGAGAGATAGACCGAGAGATGAGAAAGATGTAATCACGGAACAGAATTAATAGTTTTGATTAAAGGTACTAGAGATACTTCCTTTTTCCTAGCTTGGGGTGACGGCCCAGAAGGACAGCTACGGACTGTCGTGCTCAGGTTGTTTATCACAGCCAAGGACTGTGACGCTGAGGCGTCCGATACAACCGATCCACACCGAGTTCGAACGATTCTTCTTCGCTGGAGGCCTCGATACAACAACCCGATTCCACACCGAGTATCGGGGCCAAACGGTAGGTGAGATGTGAACTAACCGGTAAATGGTTCATACCTAAAAATGTCCTACTAAAGCCAGATGAGAGCGGCCGAATTGAGCGAGAATCTATGGATGGAGCGGCAGCAGATTTATAGTTATTTCCGCTCCATTTTGACACTTCCTTCCTTTCACTATCGGGAAATAAGTAAACCGCTTTTTGGACTTGATTGAAAGTCTAGGCCATTTTCATACTTTTATATTCTACGAGGTACACAACCCGGATTCCCACACCGAGTACCGAGGGAAATGTTTTTTTATTGCCCAGCGAGGAGTTTGGTAAATACCCGGATCCAAACCGATACCAAATAATCGAAGGCGTGGAGTAAGCGTAATCGGAAAGATGCGCGCAAAAGACGCCATGGCTTGAGAGTCAGCTGTGAGGCTCAACATACCAAAAGCCTGTTGAGCTCAGTCCGATATAAGAAATAGATATGAAATAGAGGCGGATGATTATAATCAGATACTTGAGGCAATGGGCCGGATGATTATAATCAGATTACTTGAGGCATAAGGGCCGGATGATTATGATCAGATACTTGAGGCATAGAAGGCCGGATGAATCATGACAGATACTTGAGGAATCCAGATAAGAATATGATATGTAAAGATGAAATAAGTGATGTATAATAGATATTTAAGGTCACAGATACCAGTAAAAGAGTTGAGCGAAGCCAAAGGAGCACGGAATCATAGAGGGCATAGAGCGCCAGCGATTGAGATTATAGTATGTTTTTGGGGGACATAGGAAACAACAATTATGGATGAAAAGTTGATATGATGAGTTTATATTATTGATATTATGAATATAGATATTGATACGACTATATAGATACTGATAAGAAACTATATAGATATTGATACGAGACTAATAGATAATTAACGATTAATATAAAAATGGATTAAAATGAGGGGGTGAGTCAATAAAGAGACCACCACATAATGCGAACAGGGGATGATAAATATATAGTATGTAACGGAGGAGAAATTAGTATACGAGTTGAATTTGGAGTGTTATTTATTTTTAGGAACAATAGTCAAACAGAAGCAATCCAAGTCAGTGCGAGCAAAGCAAAGAGAAAAATATTCAGAGCAAGACAAGCAAGGATAACAAAGAAACTTGAAAAACGAGCAGAAAAAGAATTTGGAATAAGCGTCAGAGTAGTTTACAAGCAAATAAGCAACAGAAGTTCAAAGCAACCAAAGAAGAGAAGAGAAACGGAAACCAACCAAGCAGTAGAATAACCGTTAAACTTGATAGCATCAGCAACCACACGAGAGCAAAAGCCAGAGATAGAGAAAAAAGTTTATTAAAAAGCGGAAGAAAAGAAAGTTCGCAACGGTAAAAGTGTCAAAACCGGAGTTCAATTACAGTAGCGACAGGAACGGCACAGATAGTGGATTAACCGCGTTGAATTCAACAGTAGCGAAGAAAACGAAATAAACGATATAGAAAACCGGTTTGCAATAATAGAATCAAGAGAACGAGGAAGAAGATTAAAAACTTAAACATTAATCAAAATGGAAAATTCCAAATTCCAACAATGACTTCAATTCGGATGCAAATGCAATGTTAATAACAACAATGTGATGGTAGGAGAATTCAGAGAAAGTTTAGAGAGAACCGTTTGAAACGGTAGTCTCACAAATTGGATACATTCAAAAGGAATTGAAGTGTTAAATATCTGTCTTGGACAGATAAAAGTAAAAGAGCGGACTACCCTTGTATTTGAAAGGGAGCGCACAAATGTATTCGTAGAGGTAAGCGAGAGACGATAACGAAATTGACAACGTGGACAGAGATTAGAGTCTTAATAGTATTCGACATAGAGAAAAAGGGGAATAGGAAGATATTAGACTTCCTACATCGAAAGCAAAGACGAGACGAATCAAATGCAGTGTACGCATGCGAATTAAAGAAATTGTGTAAAAGCTTCGGAGAACATGATTTGCCGAAGAAAAATGGTAACGTCTTCATAAGAGGATCAAAAAGAAACATACGAGCCAACCTTGGATTGCTTGGCACCAGAAACATTAGATAAGCAGTAGCAATACTGCAACAGATTGAAGCCCATCTGGGATGATATCAAGTGGCAAGTCTTGGCCACAGACCAACAACATCAACAGTAATGCCAACAATCAAAAAACAACACCAATCCAGCTATGAATCAATTCATTCCAAGAGCACAGCAGATGTTCAAGCCACCAGTAACGAGAAATCCGGAAGATAAAGGTAATAACCAAGTAAGTTATAATAATAATTTCAGGAACAATCCAACACAATGAAAAATGCTCCACATGTCAAAGAATAGGACATCGGTCAGAGAATTGTTTCCGAATTAACCTTGTCAAAAATGTGGTAGACGAGGGCATACTGAGAAAATATGTCGAGCAACCTAGTAACAAGCTGTTACAATTGTGGACAACAGGACATTCGCAAGGGCAATGTAAATAAAAGAGAACAAACAGTCAAGATTAATTTAACTCTATGGAAACCACAATCACGTGATGGCAGAGAATAGACTGCTACGAGAAACACTACAACGAATGCCCATGGAATTAAAAGAGATGAATTGCAACAGATGCCCACCAATATACAACAACAACGAATCAACGTAATGAGAAGCAATGAAGTGATTCAAGAGCTGCGAACTAGAGAATAT
This sequence comes from Schmidtea mediterranea, assembly GCA_022537955.1. Classification (NCBI taxonomy): domain Eukaryota; kingdom Metazoa; phylum Platyhelminthes; order Tricladida; family Dugesiidae; genus Schmidtea; species Schmidtea mediterranea. The sequence goes on from CM039680.1 coordinate 191,063,978, forward strand.
CAAGAGCAACAACAAGCTGAATGGCAAAGACTACAAACCGAGGAAGCCCAGGAAATCCAGCAAAGATGGGAAATCGAAAACAAACCCCGAAGAATTAATATGATGAGAATGGAAATTCCAGATGAAACTCACACTGCGGAGCAGTGTGTTGAGAACGAAGGGGGAGGAAATATGATAACTGATAACGAGGAAACAGTTGAATAAATACAATGGGAGAAATAGAGGCCATCAAAGAATTTGCAGAGGAGGAAAAACAAAGACGTCGACAGTTAAAAGAAACGATACGGAGAAACCGAATGAACCAGAAACCCAAGAGATTAAACGAACAGAAATGATGATAACGGAGGATCAAAACAAGGAAACATTAGTGTACGAGATAGATGAACTCGAAAAAGAAATTATGACACAAAAGACAGAGAGGCACACTCGAGAAAATAAAGCAAGAGGAAGCTTTAGAACAAGAGGAGGATCAGTTAAAAGAAAAAGAAGCAATCCTGAACAAGAGAATAGCGAACTTAGAAAGAAGGCACTAATTTAAAATACGACGAGCGCTGACATTTAGAACAAGAACAAGCAGCTAGATCAAAAAATAGAAGTGATGGCAAAGAAAGTGCTATCTAAGAAAGGGAAGAACCAAAATTAGACACAAAGGATGAACAGGAAGCATCAACGTCACAAGGAAAAGAAAGATATCAGAAGCAATAATTAACAAAATTCGAATCAGAGGATACTGCTACAAAAATAGAAACAGAACAGAAAAGAAAACCACGTGAGCGAACTCAAATCGAGAATAGAATAAAAGAGATATGGTCAAAAAAAGGGCCAAAAGATAATGAAGAGAGGGAACAAACCAATATAATAGCGAGACCAAATACCAGAGATCAAACAGATGAAATGAAGTTGAAATAAGCATCTGGGTTGAGAAATATTCAGTCATGCGAGGAAAATAAACCATACAAAATGAACAAAAATCCGATTAGAAGAATGGAAACAAACGTGCAAGAGAAGATGAAACTGAGATTTAAGAATCCAGAGATTGTAGAAGAAGTAGATGAATAAATGTTTCCTAAACCTCAGGAATACATATCTGCAACTGCATAATATTGAAACTGATTGCGAAGGATATCAACACATATGGTACATTACGGCATCATGAAGGATATATAAAAAGTACCAAGAGAACTTGAAAGAATATGATGAGAAGAATACGCAGTAATTATTGATTTTCCAGAGATACCAGACAGATAATAGCCACAAGAAAGGGAAAGCACAAACGAGTTGTATGATGGGTAGTGAAAAAGCTAGGACCAGTTAATAAAAAATAAACCTTTATATTATCAAGGAAGAAAATAAAGCGAGATATACCCTTACGGATGCTCTAATTATGGCCAAAAGGAATAAATGTGGTAACGTTACAAAAATGAAGCGAGAAACGACACAGAAATATGGCGAAAATCCAATATTGTACACAAAGAAATAAAACTGGATTAGAAAAGAGAGACAAAAAGATAATGAGGCAAACCAAGATAAAAATGACAGAACAAGCAAGAATCAAGCTAGAAAATATATTAATCGATTATCATTAACGAGACCGGATCTCAATGATAAATATTGTAGAGGTACAGACACAGACATTTGAGATTTACAATGAAGAACGATGAGTTGATAGCCAAATACGGAGAACATCAAAGAGATATGAGAGGAGATGAACCAATAAAGATAAAAATAAAGCTACCAAATGATGAAATAAAGGAAATATCGGTGGATCCCGATTGTCAAATGCACGAATTATACCGACGGATAAATCGAGAAATTAATTCCAACCAATAATCGAAGTAAGTGACGATGGCATGGTAGAGGACGTGGCAATAATGTATCACAACGAATAGTCCACGAGAACGAAACCGATATACGAGTAGTGTATGGGAAGACGGACAAACCATTAATAATAAGCTAATGGGATGACCAGAGAGAAAAATACGAACAAGAACAGACAGCAAGAATTTCAAGAGAATGAAAAGAAAGATGGATCAAATACAACCATCTACCAGTTATGGAGAACAAGATTTGAAGTTGACACAAAATTACAACCGATAGACGACTCGAGATGCCGATCAACACCATGGAAAAAGGTGTATGATAGAAAAGACGAAGAATGGAAATGGAAAATGGAGAGAACCGAACCAAAATGGAGAAAATACATACCAGGAGAAGCGCCGGAAGAAGCAGCTAACGAAATAACTTAAGTTTATGAAGATGAACCATATGAAAATTTACCAGAGGATATGATAAACGAAATGGAATGGCAACCAGAAGAAGAAGGAAATAAAATGATTAAGTCGTTAGCCCCATACCATGGAAATAGGTGGATGGGCATGAAAAAGTAAATCGGCTGAAAGAAGAGAAACATCATCGTATTCACAAGTCATCCAATCTCTATACAAGAGATCGGAGATACGCCGATGATTGAGAGTATACCCAAACGGAGATGGGTAGGAAAAGGAAATATTGTCAGTGTAATTTTCTGTTCAGCAAGAGGCAGAATATGACGGAAGTTAGAAGTGCATTTAATCGAAATCACAATTTCAATCGCTAAACCCCGAAAATGGGAAGAGCGAACTGCGAAAAATTGGGAGTAGACCCAGCAAGATCAATGATAAGTCAGAAGCCAAAATCACGGAAAATGTCGCGGAGGAGTACCAGATTTCTATTGAAAAATTACGTACATCCTCAATTTCGTAAAAAGATGATACATATACATCACGATTGAAGTAGAAAACGATAAACGAGAAATGAAATTGCGAAATATTTCTTTAAGAACAGCGCGAGACCGCGAAATCAGCGTACTCGGAAAGAATACAGGACAAAATACTTGCCCACAGATATAGACGACCTGTGGAGGAAGGATTAACAGTTACAGAAACGCAAAATGCAGAGAGTTAGCACGACATTGAGAACGGAGCCAAGAATAAAGATGAACTGTAAACAGATTTAGCAAATGGATAATCGATTCAGTAACAGAGTAGAAAACCTCGAATAGTAGGTAAGAGGAAATAAGAGTATGGAGATGTTATGCGTGTACACCAAAGCAATCGAGAAATTAATCCGAAATGGAAACATACCGAATGGGGCCGCCGAGCAATAGAAAAGTAATAGTTTATAAAATTATGAAGCCAGATCGAACACAATCGAAAGAGAATTCTAATCACTGCCAAAGTGAGTGAAGTGAAAAAGAAGAATACGTATAACCGCCATTTTCATTTACAGATACCAAGGACATCATAGACAGAGACTGAAACGGAGTTACGCAAATGCAATTGGATTAATAAATGTATTAACAGTAGACAAAGATCGCGGGTAGAGAACCAATAAAGAGATCACAAAGAAAACGCCAATAGGACGACAAGAGAGTCTAAATACGCCAGAAGTTCACCTGCGCAGAATGAAATATCGTCATCACAACGGAGATGAAGAGATACTAAAATGATCTAAATGAATTGTGGACGAAGAAACAACAGAGAATACGGAAATCAAGAGCTTTGTTCATGAAGAAGATGAAACGATCTGAATAACAGATGAACAACGAGCTAGTATGTGGTCCAATAGACAACCAGTCGAATTATAGGGCCAATAACCGAGAGGAAAATAAAAAGAAAGAGAGAAGACGCCGAAGCTCGACAGGAGACGAATGGGATAATTGGATAAATGAACGAGGAGCTACAACATCCAAAGGAACAACAGACGAACAACCCAAACGAAAAGAAACAGGTACGGCAATGGAAAAGCTTCCAGAGGACGACCAAAAATTGATAAACCAGCTCCAGAAAGGAAAACTAAAGAACAAATGCAGATGGATCAATTAACAACGAAATTAACAAGCTCAGCCAATAACGAAGACAGTTAAGGGAAAACTGAAAGGTCAAGAACAAGGAGCAAAGTTGGATCAATAGACTGATAACTGATATGCCTGGGATTAGCAATCCAAATAAAGAGAATTTAAAACTCAATAATATCGGAGCAGAAGCGAAACAGCTTTGGACAGCAATAAAACCAATAAATAAAAAATCATGGACATAAAGTACGAACCACAACCAGAGACCCAGAGGAATTACTGTTGATAATAAATCATTTAACGAAACGATCTGATGACCCAAATAGATATTTGGTAGGAATGGCCTATCTGATGTATAATACGATAGTGATATACAGAAAGCGAACTCCAAGATACAACCCAAACGGATTGAATTCGCAATAACAGAATTATCAGGAAGGTATCGAACATTCATTTGACTCAGGCGGATGGCAAGCCTTTTATATCTGGTAAGTAAAGATGATCAAACCGAGATAATGCAAGCGAAGTTAAAAGAGTTATTAACGGAATTCGAAACAACGATTAATGCAAGCGATCCAAAAACAGCTAGAAAAGGGATGAATACGATAATCACTACAATACTCATATGGATGATGTGCGTGAAAGGAGTAGAACCGTTTGTAGTATATGATTGTGATAATATAAAGATTGGTGATAAATACTCACTAAAAGAAACGGAAGAGTGCAACTGCAAACCCGGTAAAACTTAACAGACAACGGCAACAGCAGTATCGTATAACGTATTCAAGAAGTAGACTTCATCAAAACGGAAATTAAAGAATGCTCAGTGACAAGGAAAATTGTAGCATTTCATTGCGGACATCACTCACACTCAACAATTATAGAAGCCGGAACGGAAACAACAGTAGTATCAGTAACGCGGAGCGAATGTGAAGAAGGATTCACGACAGGACGCATCTCAATAGCTGAAGGTAATTAAGCAGCGAAGAAGAAAATAAAAACTACCTCAGTATAGCTGCGGGAAGAATAACGGCTGAGAACGGAGTGTCAAGGAGGAGAGTAAACTATTGAATCATTGGTCAAGGAGTAGTATGATGTAAAGTTTATTAGTAGTTGGAGAATATCAAGATATTTCGATCCAGATACGCAAGCAATGAAAAAGTACCCTCAATGTCTAGCAACAGATAGATCATGCAATACGGGAATGTCAACGATTGTATATCACGCCGATACAAGAACTTGTAGACTCACTTATTGAAAAGTGCATATATTCGATGAAGTGCAACGGACAAGTGCACAAAGAAACAAAACTAACAACAAAAAGCGCATTAGATGAAATATCGGAGAACCGGAAAAAATCGAAACAACGATAACCACAACTATCCGGATTCAGAGGTCACGCCAATCAGTAGTAATATCAGATTACCACCATCGGAATGAGATTTATAAAGGACGGATGGTGAGGCAAATGTGAAGACTGAAAGGTCAAGCCAGTACAATTTTAAAGGAATACTTATCGCGATAACAGCATACCGAACGCAAAAGCCAAATAGACCCAAAGATGTGAAACTATAATCTCTATATAATAACAGATGGATTTCCTATATACAAAGGGTTGATAAAGAAATATACTAGCCTCGGTTAAAATGATTGTATCTGAACAGAGAAATATAAACAAAGTTAGCAATGGCAATCACAAATCGATAATGCAAATTCCATATACCATACCAAGAGGATATTTTGGAAGAAATCGTTGGAGATTATGTACACATACAATGTGAAAAGACAATTGCAAACTGCCAGAGCATTCAACAATTCCAAGAGATAAATGCATAAATCGAATTAGAGATAATGCATAAAGGAAAAATCAGATTCGCTCAACCAGTAACAAGGATGATAAACCAGAGAAATTTGTACCCAATATGTTCAGTTGTAGTAATGTATATGGACCATTATTGAATGAGATGGAACGTTTGGGGGCCTTTAACAATTTCCACTCGAGTAATCGTAGCCACAAAATAATTGGATTAACAGAATTGGCCAGCGAAGCAGAATTCAACGCAGTTGATATATAAGAGTGGAATAATACCAAACAAAAGATCTGGAACGAGCCAGAGAACATTTAATATTCCAGCACAAAGGCAAGCAATATTATCCAAGCATTGTACTATAACGGGAGGTAACAACTATGGAGAGAAACCCAACTACGAATTGTTACTATCACGAGATCATTTTCAACACGCTACAGCAAATATGATGAAAGCCATGTGGGGAAGATTTTTAATCTTCGGACAAATGATGAGGAATTTTAGGATAATTTATTATTCAAATCGTAAGAGTAATCATAACACAAATGTTAGCATGTTTCGATATCTCAAAAGAGAGAGAAAAATCAACTGGAAAATGGCAATTGGATTCTTAGCCGTTTTTAAAGCTAAGGACAATGGTATTACATGGAACTCAAAAGATATCCACAAGAATAAAGAGATTAGTAAGGATTCTAACAAAAATGAATGGTACCGGAGAAGAAGTCGACGAAAATTTAAAGCAATAATGAGATTAAACGAGAAACACGAGAATGAAACGCAGAAACGAGCAACTGGAAGCGAATGGATGAACCTCAAAGATGATAGCAGCATAACAGCGACAATGACGAAAACAAGGAGGAAAAGATCGTAACATCAAGAGCAACTCAAACAATGGGAAAATCGAAAGACAAGACATAGTGGACATTTCAATCATCCACCACCAGTATATGAATGTGTAAAGAAAGCAGCATCATCAGTAGAGGATGCCAGAGAAGACAAGTAACAAACCGAAGATTCAACAACATCGAAATATTTTCCAGTACATACGAACCAAATTGGCAACTTAGTGCCACGAACTCAGCCAAAGTATCAAGAATCGTGGATCAGGATCCAGAAACTCGAACCATAGCCATGTTGCAACATTAGGCTGGACCACACTAACGTACCCCTGAATATGGGTAGAAATAAAAGCAATGATTGATACCGGAGCAAACATCTCAGCAATAAATATGGATAAAATACCCGGAAGATTGTGGCCATGTATAGAAGAAGCTAACATGGATGTATAACTTGCAGTAAGGAATCGGTAGCAGTCATCGGAAAAATTTGGTCGATAATAGAATATAAACATGTAAAATCAATACGTATTTAGCAGGTATATCAGAGGTTTGAGCGGCAGAACTGTTAATTGGAAAATCTTATGCCAGAAATTACTAAAAAGATAATAATAATAGGAATCGATGGAGCTGAAGACAACCGGACGATATGTATCTGAAATCAGGTGAGATGCTCAGAGAAAATAGTAGTGCCAGGGCGCACACAAATGATTTGCTATGTAAAAGTGAATGAGGAGACCAGAGGAGAGATGATTTTTGAGCCTAACCACAAATTCGAGAAAAAGAAGGAACTGCCATTAGCCAGAGAGATAGTATATGTAAACGATAACAGTGAAATTCCAATCAACATTACAAATTTTGACGAGGAAACAAAGTGCATTTACGAAACGAAAGATTTGGGAAACACTCACCAGATGGACATTGAACTTCCAACAACAAAAACTGAAGGAACTGAGGAAGAATTATGGACAATCGACAGTCAGCTACTAAACGAAAACGAAAAGAGCAATTTTACAAAATACTGCTAATGGAAATTTAAGGATATATTTGCAGCATCTGACTTAGATCTGTAAAGCGCCGTAAGAAACACACGAACACTAACAAGATGATCCCCAATAACATACGGCATACGATTGGCAAAGCTCAGAAATCTGTAGCAGAAAAAGAGTTCAACAGATGTAGACGCAGAGTAATCGAACAAGTTTGTTGCGCCATGGCAATTCCCAGTGGTCCATGGTTAAGAAAAAAGACGGAACACAACGGTTCTGTATAGATTATCGACGACTCAATGCGGTAACAAAACGGGATACATACCCGCTACCAGATATAACGAGATGTTACAAATGTTACACGGAGCAGCTTATTTTATCATCTGCAGAAGCTTAAAAAGTGGTTATTGGAGATAAAGTCAAAGAGAGGACAGAGAGAAAACCGCCTTTATTTCAATTGAAAAGATCTAATATCAATTTAGAAAATGCCTTTCGACTAACTAACCGCAACAGCTTCATTTCAGAGATGTAGTGAATTTTGTAACCACGGGCATCAAACAGTGTATGGTATATATTGATGATTTGTAATTTATTCTAGCGACCTTCGGCAATTTAGATATCCGTAGTATTGTTCGACTGAGACATGGAAGTTTAATTGAAACCCTCCAAAATGCGATTGGGCAAAGAGAAAAGTCACTTCTTAGGACATATTGGTGTCAGCAGGCAAGAACAGATCCAAGAAACATCAAAGATAAAGAATGCCTGCACAAAGGACAGTCAACAAGTGCAAGAATATCTTAGGGCCTACTGTGATACTACTGAAAGTTCATCAAGAATTACGCAAGCAACTATTGCGAAACCCATCAAGAGTTACAAAAAAGATCCCGTTTATATGGAAGAGGAACAACAAACAGCCTTGAAACACTCAGAGATAGAGACGAATATCAGCACAATATCGTACACCCAGATTTAAGAAACCGTTTTGTTAGCAACAGACGCAAGTGGATATGCACCAGCATCCAGGACATGGATGAACGAGAAAAGAGAACGAGTTATTGGATATTATAGTCGAACGTTCAAGAAACATGAAAAGAATTACTCTGTGACCGAAAGAGAAGCATTAGCGATAATTCAAGCTATTAAACATTTCAAATATTGTTATGGGGTCACGAATTATCCTACAGATATCAACCATTGGTATGGCTAGGCAAACAATAATAAGAAGCCCTCCGAGTAGAATTAATGAGATGGGCAAGCAGTTGCAAGAATATCGCCGTATATAATTCAATCAGGAAAAGCGAACGCAAGCAGATTGCATTCAGATTTGTATTGAGGACTGATGGATCAGATGTAAGACGAATATGCATGATTTCGAGAGGAATCGACTTTACAAAGCTGAAAAATGAACAGAAAGAAGATGAAGAGTTGAAAACAATAATCGAATTCCTGGAAACCAATGATATGAAAATCTTCGACAACAACAGTAAATTAAAAGAGCATATGGAAAAACACAGACATCGATCTACATGGGAAGGATGGTTATTATTAATGGATGGTGAAAACGACTCATGTGTTTACCAGAAATAGAGACGAAAGAAGTATGGCAATCAGGACGGAAACTTGGAGACACATTTCAGCAAAAAAGACGGAAGCAAGACTGCGTCAAAAAATATTATTGGCAAATATTGAGAGGACGTAAAGGATGGTAGAATTGTCTGATATGTGCAACCAGAAAAGCATCAGGAGTAAATTGAAAGCACCGTTAAAGCCAATGCCAATTCCACCAGAACCTAGACAGATGATCGCAATGGAATTAGTAGGACCATTAAACCGAACCCAACGATGGAAATATCTATATATTAGTAGTGACAGATTATTTATCAAAATTCCCGGAAGCATTCGCAATACCAGATCAAAAAGCCAGAACAATAGCGAGAATCCTAGTGGAGGAAATATGCTGTAGATACGGAACACCCAAACAGACCTAACTGACGGAAACCAATTTATGAGCGAAATAATAGAGGAAGTAACGAATTACTTCAGAATTGCGAAGCTGAGAACATCACCGTACCATCCGCAAACAAATGGTCAAACCGAACGATTCAACGGCATATTAATAGAAATGATGTCAAATTATGTAAGCAGCACAACAGATTGGGATAGATATATAAATCTATGCCTTATGGCTTTAGAATGTCAATACATTCAGCAACAAAAATGAGTCCATTCAAATTAATGTACGGCAGAGAGTGTAACATGCCAATAGACCTAGAATATCAACCACCATATCCACAGTATATGAAATTGATGATTATGTAACAGGGTTCAGGAGGAATGCAAGAGATCTGGAAAACAGCAGGTATGAATATTAGATTTAATCAAGAGAGCTACAAAGAATTACATGATAAAAAGCGAGATGTGCGTGAGCATAACTTTCAGGTTGGAGACTGGGTAATAATTGCGACGCCAGAAATTATCCCAGGAGTAGCCAGAAATTCAAGATGGTCGGCCTTATAGAATAATGTATGTAAACGAGAACAAATGCTCGGGTTAAACTAGTCAATAACCCACTCACCAGACCTATTTACGTAAACGTGAGTAGATGTAAAGCGATACCGAGAACAATAACAAAGAACCAGAGAATCGAGGTATGCAAACTAGATCACAAACTCAACAACTGAGTATAAACGGACTAACGATGAGTCGAAAAATAGAAGCGACATCAAATAATACCGTAGAGGAACCTAAACCGGATGAATCCAAAATAACTCTAACGCGAACTCAAGATAATTGTAGACAAGATGGATATAATACGTAAAGCTACAGGAAGATAATGCAGAATGGTCGAAGGAAAGAATGGATGAGAATAGTAAACAAAGCGGGAAAATCGCAATGGATACGCTAAAGGAGGCTAAATCCACAAATGGATCGTATCAAGGAAAGCATACCCATGACATTCACTATGGCAGATGTAGAAGGAAACGTACGCTTTTACATATGCAGTACAACACAGAAATACTCAAAGGATAATGGATATAATTCAACTTATGCAGAAATGCGGAATAACCTCAAATAAACCGAAATCGAAGGGACAAACACCATTAATGTTCGCGAGTCGCAGCAGACGCTCCTACAACAGTTTGAGAGATACTATTAAAAATCAGGATCGATCGTTCAAGAAAGAAATGGAAAACAACGTTACTACAGTATGCACTGAAATCGAGACAGAGCAAGTGCAATAAAATTTATAACCAGTAATGGCGACAATTAGAGAGAGAGAAATGATGGGTAAAACAATCCAAACATATGGAGCTTCGACGCCAAACAAAGAAGCGACAGCCAACCTATGAAATGATTACGAGGTTCACCAACCAAAGTATCGATCTGTACATATGGTAAGAAACGAAAGTTCTTTGTTTAAAGAAACATATATGCTACTATCATTCCCAAAACAATAAATCATGTTGAACGTGGGAAGGACTGAAATTCACCAATCATCCAAAAGAAGCAATACGAATCGGAGATAGAAAGGAACAACTATTGATGATAATACACAGATGGCATCGAAAGCAAATAAGATTTCAAGCAGCAAACAAGAGATAAGAGATGGACGACATAAAAGCAAGAATAATAAAAGTATACGAGGAAATAATTGAAATAATAAATGTCGAGGACGACATTTCAAAGGAAACCCCGGATGAAACAATAATGGGGAAGGAGATGGTGACAACAGCAAAAGCCAGACCGCAAAATACTAGAGACGAAAATAATCCCGCACAACAAAGAAAGGACATCCAACGGAACTCCAGAAATAGAACGCAATAACGAGGAAAAGCGAAACAAAGGGATGATGTTACTACAACAAAGGAAAAATCAAAACCGACCGACCCTGCTACAGAAAATAATGATATTAATTACGTCCATCAAGTTAACGGAAGCTGAGGAAAACATCACAAAGGAAATAAAATCGTTCAGAATACGAACAATAAATGAGAAAGGAAGCGCAAGCAAAGGAATATGCTTACAACTGACAATGAATACAAGCATAAGTTGTCAATTCGACTCAATAGGAAAACCAGGAAAGATGGAAATACTATCCGAAAACTCATCATCATGTCAAACCACCAAAGATGTATGTAGAGATGCTACAGAAGATAGAAACGTAAAAATCCAAGTAAAGCCAGGAATAGGCAAATTGCGAATAGTAAACAAAGGAATAGAAACGATTGAACAAGTATGCATACAAAACAAAATTATCGATTGTTGGAAAATGAATATGAAAGCAGGAAAGAAATGTGAATGGGATAGCCTAGAAGGCAATGCAGAATATATAATATGTGCCAACAATGATATAATAATAACGTGCACACTAGCCAAAACCCTGGGAGAAAAATTCACAACACCAAAAGAAGAGCCATATAAACGTCGAGTACGGGAAAATAAAGAGATAATAATAAAAGTGGAAGTAGACCCAAAGAGTGGAGAAGAGATAATAGTTGAAAATATGGGCAAAGAACCCATTACAAAAGTTTGTGTATTCGAAACCAAAAAGAACGGAACGATAAATGAAAGAATTAAATGTCAATCAAATGGAGATATCAAAAACCAAAAATACCGCATCCCAACCAAAAGAAAGCGTGGGAAGTATATAGTACACGTTCAGAAAGGAAGAGATGATTACTGGAAATCAATAACAAGAAAACTACTAGAATCAACTACGACAAAACGCCCAGAAAAGGAAACAAGAGAAGAACCGTATCAACGCCAGATCAGAGAAAGTAAAGCAGTAATAATAAACATAGAATCAAATGCGGCGAACGAAGAGGAAATATTAATTGAGAACACAGGTGAAAAACCTATCACAAAAATCTGCGTATACGAACCTAAAAGAAACGAACCAGTAAACAAAAGAATCCAATGTGAAACAAACAAAAATATAACGAATCGAAAGTATCGCATACCGACGAAAAGAAAACTCGGAAAATATGTAATAAACATTCAAAAAGGAACTCACGAACATTGGAGAACGATAACAAGGAAACCACTCAAATCAAATGCGACAGATCAACCTATAATAAGACAATCTGAGAGAAAACCAAGAAACGAAACTTGGAAAAAGGAATGATCATGGACGACAGCCACCTTTCAATTCATGAAGCATTACAACTCCAGAAAGCACTTAAGAATGTACAACCAAAGGAAGGAATAATGGAGACAACCAAAGCAAGAGAAAACACAACTATGCAGCCTAATGAAAAGAACTATATGATAAAAATGATCTGGATAACAACAGCAATAGTAAGCAGCGTAGTAATGCTGATAATAATTCAACTGGCAAGAACTACCAAATGCAAAAAGAAGCCAGCGAAGAAAAGATTATGGCCAGCAGTAGAAAAATTCAATTACGATATCGAATTAGGACAATATGATGCAGAAAGAACCGAAGAATATGAAATCATAGGAAACTCTAGTACAAGCGGACTCTGGTTAAAAGAACCGCCCATTATCGAAGCACAACAATGGTCCAATGAATTTGATGTATATCAGATAACGAATGAGAAATATGGGGATATACGGACATTACGTATAGAGTCCCCGGAGACGATGGTGTAAAACGAGAAAGAGACGTTGTATATAGTGTAAAATATTATGTAGTATATTAGTAGTAATATGTATATCTATATGTAAATATCGTACAAAATGCGTTAGAGACAATACGCAAACAGAGAGAATGCCGATGAATTAATGATGTGTTATAATCAACAGATGAATCCGAATAATGAGAATCAACAAAACCAAGTCAGAATACCACCATTCGTAGAAGGAATTCAACAACCAGCAGCTGCCAATGCACCTATAGAGATTGCAGAATTAAATCAAGGAATATACCAAGATCCAGGAATTGAGGCAACATGGAGACGACAATGCGAATTAATGACACTAATAACAAACAATGCGCAAACTCAGTGGACAAACACTCACCTAGTATTAACGGAAAGTGTGAACAGAGGCCTACAACAAGCCATAAGACTGGAAGAACAACAGAGAACTATACTACAATTGCAGAGAATAAACGAGCAATTAGCAGACCAAGTTAGATGGCAAGCTGACGAAATTAGAAGACTACGTAGTAATCAACAACACGTAAGATCCAGCAAGTTGGGTGGAATGGATAGCATCGATGCCAGAATTCACCCCAGAACCGGATTCAACAGTAGAGTAAAAATAAAGCGTACCTTGTAAATATGTATAAATAAAACGACAGAAACGAAGCAGCATCAAGTAATTGAAAATTTTTGTAGATATGCAGACAATCATCGAGAGAATTAGAGGAAGCGAGAATCCATCCGAAACTACGAGACGAATAATGAAAAATAAGATTAGAGTGGTGAACGATATCAAGGAAAGATTAAAATGTTGTAAATGTAAAGAATTGCTGATTGGAGCGAGACAGACGAAATGCGGATGCAGAATATGTACAGATTGTACGATAGAAGTGATAGAAACAAAAACAATAAAATGTCCTGGATGCGACGAGACGATTGAAAGAGATGAAGACCCTACAACAATGGATAAAGCCACCAACAAAGAAATAAATAATCTATTAGTCCAATGCCGAGTAAAAGAATGCGAATGGAAAGGACTTATGAAGGAAGCCGAAAGTCACTCAAACGATTGCGAATATAACGAGATATTATGCGGAAAATGCCAAACCATCATAACAAAAAAGACTATGAGAGAACACCATAAAGTGTGCATCAAGAGAGAGGAAAAATGCGAGTTCTGTGGAGTCATCGACGAATGGATAAAAATAGAAATGGAACATCGGAATCCAGAAGAGGAGCAAATATGTGATCTATATGAAGGAGTATGCGCAAACAACTGCGACAGGAAAGAGAAAGTCAGATTAAAGGAACATTGGAACGAATGTAGCGGCAAACCAGTCAAGTGCCCGTTAGAGTTATTCAATTGTCAAGCGCAACTACCAATTATGGAGATGCAAAAGCATATGATGGAAAATAGTATCGAGCACACCGAAATCATAATGAAAACGATAGGGATGTTGGCATGGGAAGCAAAAAGCCTACGAACAGAAAATGATTCACAAAAAGCAATAATAAGAGAAATATTAGAGTCCAGAAAGAATTTCGAGAGAAGCCAAGGAGACACACTCAAGAAAATGGTCGAAATGGAAAAGAAAATGCAACAGATGACCAACAGCATAAAGGAACTAGAAACCAACAGTTCGATAGCCAGAAAACATCCCACAGCACCATTTATATGGAAAATAACCGAATTCGCAGAAAAGCTCCAGAGAGCAAAAGACGGAACACAAAGAATTCTAGATAGTCCACCAATATACAGTTGGGAAAATGGATACAAATTGGGCATTAGATTATATCCAAACGGAGATGGAAATGCAACAGGCACCCATATCAGTGTCTTCATTAGAGTAGGAAGAGGAGATTATGATGAATTATTAACATGGCCTTTTAAACAAAATATGATATTAACAATGAAAGGACAAGAGGACTATCGTAACCCAATCAGAACAGGAAATGAACCACAGATGGGAAGGCCAACAACTGACTGGAATACAGCAATTGGAACACCACGTTTCTATCCCAACAACGATTAAGAGGAGAAGGATTCTTGCGAGAAGATAATCTGTATATAAAATTAGAAGTGGAGAAGCCAGACAAGACGTTGTAAAGAGAAAAAGAAAGTGTAAATAAATGTAAATAAAATAATAAAAATCAAATAAAAATCAAAAAAAAAATTACAAATAATCAGAAAAATCAGAAAAACAAAAATTCAAAAATGATGACGATATTTAGATGGCAAGCGGAATCAGCGAAGAGATAACAGTACAGATGAGAGAAGGACCAGATTCGATATGGACGAGATTATGGAAAAAACCAGAAGAGGAAGAGAAAGTTAATACACTTGCAGCAGCAATTATATACTATAAAGACTACGACGGAATAAGACGGCCAACGCGAATCATAAAAGCGATATACTCACAAATGAGAGTGAGAGACGAGGAGCTGAGGAAAGAGGAACAAAGATATTTGACGTTTAAAGATAATAAAGTATTTACCGACCAGCAAAGCAAAGAAATGGCTGCAGAAGAATTTTATTTTACGGGAACACCAGAACTACCAGACGAAGTAACATGCATTTATTGCAAAGGAAAACTCGCAAAATGGGAAAAGGGAGAGACAGCAAAACGAGAACACCTGAGGAAATTTTCAACCTGCCCATTTAGAATTAATATTGAGGTAAGAAACCAAGCGATGAACAGATCAGAAGGACTCCGAAAATCAGAATTAGACCAAGATGAAAAGGGAGGCGAGAAAAAGATAACGATAATAAAGAGTTTCGAAGACCCAGCAGAATTAATATGGGAAAAAGAGACTATAAATAGAACATTCGAAGAGAGAATCAAAACTTTCAAAGGAAATCCAAGAGCAGCAGAATTTGCGAGTCAAGGATATTGCCAAACAGCCAGAGGAATAATGTGCGAAGGATGCAAAAATCAACAGCCAATACCAGATCAGAATGTCAAAAAACTAAAACACAAGAGAAAATGTATGTATAAACAAGAAAAAGAGTCAAAGAATATCGAAATAATAATTACGAATCAGCAAATAGAAGACATCTTAGATCGACCAAAAACGAGAACCATAATGTTATTATCAGGAGTAGATACTCAAAAGATGAGGAAAATAATCAAAGAAAGATTAGCTAATAATTTAGAGTGGTATGACTCAACACAAGCAGTAATCCGAGCAATCAAGCGATATCAAGAGAAACCAAAAGAGAATCGAGACAAATCAATAATAAAAGAAGCTATTTTGGAGCAGTATCAATGTGTAACATGTTGGCAGAAACATGTAGAAATAATTTATACGCCTTGTGGACATATGGTCACATGTGAAGCGTGCGGGATAAAAGTCAATATATGTCCAGTATGTAGAAAGCCGATCAACGGGCGGATCAAAGGATTCCGTTTCGCTGATCAGTAATTAAAAATGGAAGCAATATGTAAAAAGTGTAAATAAAGATAAACGTAAAACAAAAATTATAAAAACTCAAAAAACCACAAAAATACGAGATGATGTAAATTATGATAAAATTTTGATATGATTGAAAAGAGAGAATAATCGATTATTAATATTTAGAACAATTATGAATCCGAACGAGAAGCAATTGATAAAAGAGGTTGTGATAAAAGAGGCTGAAGAGTCAAAACCAGCAATCAAGGATCCATCAGAGTCAATAAAAGTAACAAGTGAGGAAGTAGAATCATGGAGACAAAGAACGTTACAATTAAAAGAAATGCTACTAATCGTAGAAGAGGAATTAGTGCAAGAGACTCAAAAAACGAAAATGATGAAAGAAAAGTGGGAAAAACAACTAGAACAAAAAGTAACCTACCCAAAAGGAAAGAGAAAACGTACCAAGAACGAGAAGAGGAAATGATGAAGGAATTTATGCAGAACCAAACGAGAATCAGAAATCAACGGAAAGAGATACAAACCCTAGAGCAAGAAAAGCAGGACCAACAAAGTGAAATAGAAAGATTGAAAGAAGTGATAAAAGATAAAGAAGCAGAGATACGAGAAGAAGGAGAGGAGACGATAAAAATCATACAGCAAATGCAGGAGGAAATTGGGCAAATTAGTACCCAATACCGAATAGAGAAAACAAAGAGAACCCATTTGGAACAAGCCAAAGAATGGGCAAAAAGACAAGCGCGATATTGGAAAATCAAATGGACAGAAGATAGAGAACAGTCAAGAAGCAATTGGGAATCACGGATCAGACATTATATTCAGCAAATAGCCGAAGAAGAAGATAGAACAAGAGCGTACAAAGCTAAATGGGAAAACGCAAAGATCGAGATCAATAAACTGAGAAACCAAGGGCAAAAACCAGCAAAGAAAATTAGAGAGCCCAGAGACGATAGACAAGAAAGAATGCTAACTCAGATAACTGATCAAGCAAGAAAATGGCGAATAGAATGCAAAATATGGGAGGACGCCAACGCAAAACAATCTAGCTACATAGTGAAATTAGAGCAGGAAGTTGAGTACCAACAGACCAGAATAAAAGAGATGCAGATCGAGCAGGACGAAGCTCATCGACAAAGACGAATACAACAAATAAAAACGGAAAAGAAAGAAAGTTGGATTAAATTAGAAGCAGGAAAATGGAAGGACCAGTATCAGGAAGCCAAAAAAGAGATAAGACGATTACCCAAGAAATTGTTGAATACCGAAGATTGGGAGCTATGGGAGCAGATTGAAGAGCAGAAACATACACTCGACGATTACAGTAACCAAATACAAACATTAGAGTTCAACGAACGAATCAGAAAGAATACAATAGACAGGCTCAGAAAAACCGAAAAGGCCCACAGAAAATGGATTGATCAATTAAATCAGAAGATACTGGAAACCTTAAATGAACAAACTGATGAAAGACGACAAATCCAACAATTAAACGAGAGGATAACAGAACTCCAGCAGGAGGTGAACGGACACCGAGGAGTTGTTGTATTCAAAGAAATTCAGTTGAGACATCAACTCGAAGTCAACGATCAGTTGAAAGAACAAGTTGAAGCAGAGATAAAAGCGATAAAGCAAGGATACGAGGAAAACGAACAGAATTTGAGAAAAGAAATTGAAAAACTAAAAGCGTTAGAAAACACGCATCGATTAGAAATACAAGTGGAAGAATTAACAGAAAATACAGAATATCTCGCCTATCTCTTAGACGAAGAGATACAAATATCAAACGCTTTACGTGCAGAAATAAATACCTTGCAGAGCCGACCACCAATCCTGCTTATGCCGTTATATCCGACGGAAATGCCAACTCAAGTACCCGCCGAACCCGATGAAGGATTCGGGGAGACGGACGAAACGATAGTGTAAATTTAAAGAGGAAAATTGTAAAAAGTGTAAAAAGACAATAAAAATAATAAAAACGATAAAAACAAAATTGTAATCGATGTATATTTAGTATGAATCCAAATGAAATAGAAATCCGAATGAATCTAGAAGACGGAGAATACGTACCAAGCCCAATTCAATTAGTAGAACCAATCGAGCAAGACCCACTGAGATATTACAGTAAAAGATGGAGAGCCGAAAGAAAAGAATGCAAGAGTTAGTGGAGGAACAAGATTCAGAAATCGCCCGGATAAATCAACAACTAATACAGTCAAAACAACTAGTCAATATGATAAAACGAAAACTAACCTCCAGCATGGGAGAGAACAGAAATCAAAAGAGAGAAAATGAACGATTGAGGCGAGAATTAGCCGAAATAAAGACTCGTGTAATCCTGGAAGATTATTGGAAAACCGAAGCAGAACGAATGAGAGACAGCAGAAAAAGCGAACAGAGATACGTGCTACAACTAGAAGACAGTTGTAAAGAAGCCAGAGAGATAAAAGAAAGTCATCAACAAACTCAGGACGAAATTAAAACATTAACAGAACAGCTCCAGGAAGCGAGACGAAAGCTGGAAAAGCAAACAGCTAAACGAATAAATTATAAACGTCAACTTAAAAGAAAGCAAGCGAAAGAAAGAAATCTCCAAATGAAAATCTACAATCAACAGAGGGTAATCAAAGAAAACAAAGAACGATTAAAAGAACTCCCGAAAATAACCGAGCGATTAATAAGAGCCCAAGTCCTAATAATGAGATTTTCAGAAAACAAAACTAAAGAGGAGTACGAGATACACTCAACCCCAGAAAAAGAGAAAGAATAAAAAGGGCTAAAACTCCACTAAAGTATGAACCCAAACCTGTGGATAATAATGATGATAATAATGAGAAAATGCAATACTGAGAACCCGTTAGAAAAATGCGAGAAATCCCAACCTTTCAGAAGAGAGGACAGCACCTGTGCCGATTTCAAAGAAATTTGTAGTAATCCCAATAATGAGGAATGCCAACAAATAAACCTCCAATGTATGCAATGCCCCACAAAAGAAAACAAGGACGAATTGAAACAGAATATCGAGAGAACCCAAACAATGGTACAAACCCTACTGAAAAATAATGAAGAAATAGCTAATATAAAAAATGAGAACCGAGAGATAAAGAAAACTCTAGAAAATATCATCAAACAAATTCAAAGAAAAGCCAAAGCAAATCCCAATAATAAACCAATTCAGGAAATCCAAGAAATCGCCTTATCAATCAAAAGGCAACAAGGAAAACAAATTAAAAATGAACCCAGTACAACAAGTCTATCAATCGAACTTATACTACCGATTAGCATAACCTCTAACATGATACTCCTAATATGCTGTCTCATCCTCGGCCTAACAAAAAACAAGCAAAGGCAAAATACCCCAATTCAGAAACTCAGAAGAATGTTCAACCCAATCCAAAATACCAATCAAGTTAGCAAAACTTCAAGACTCTCGCAGATTTCCATCAATCACCCTTCAAGATCAACCCAGCTCGAAAGCGAAACTCAAGCCGTCAGCGATTCATTCGAAGCCAAATATAACTGATTTACATTGATTGATTAATTCAGACTGATCTATAGTGATTCGAACTGATAAAACTTGCATTGATATAAAAACTGAACTATCCAATTTTGATTATGTATTGTAGCCGGACCTTAAGTCCATCTTTGCATTGATGATTTAACCTTACCGTAGAAACTTTTTATGAATGTGGATGTTAAAAATGTATGTATCATTTTGAAATCAATTGAAATTGCGGGTCGCAATTTTACGGACCCCCGAGTGTTTTATGTTGGGCCAGAACGTAAACGGCCTTGGAAAATGTTTAAATGGATCAGAAACACACACGCAAAAATAACACGCAATTTAAATAACCCACTGAAACATCAAGTAAACCCGATAAAATCTGAGAAAATAAAAGAATTAAATATAAAATAATAAACATAAAAATAAATTAAAATATTAACAAAATGCACCAAGATTCGCACGATACCTATACAAATATAACAAGAAAACACAACAAATTCGACGAAATTGAAAAAATCAATTAAAGTTCATTAAAGTGAAATTTAAATCGAAAAATTGAATTAGTAATAATTCAATAAAAATTTTAAATAAAAAATTATAAAAATAAATCTAAAAATATTAAAATTAAATAATAGAATTTGCTAGAAAATAACAAGGTCGAATTTTGTTTTACTACATCAAATTTCACACGTCACACAAATAGGTATAAATACTGATCCATTTTCACATTTAACAAAAAGAACCATTTTGAAAATTTACCATTTTCAAACCAATTTTGAACTTTAACCATTTTGAAATTGTGAATTGTTTTAAACTATTTGTAAACCATTTTTCAGACCAGTTTAGAACCATTTCGAGAATTTGTTTTATTATTCTAGGTGAGAAATATTTATGTTGGAGCCATCTTTCCACACCACGTTCATAGCATCTCTGTAGAGCTCTGCTTGACGGCGGTGTGGGGAGAGAGGCATTTATGTTTTCTATTATGACATTTTATGGTTTGTATGAAAATTTTGGAATGGTCATGAAGGGTAATTTCTGTTATTTTGTCCTAATTAATAAATATTATTAATATATTTAAATTATTCTACATATATCTAACTTATTTTATATGCTTTTATAAATTTTAATGTCGAAATTTTTCCGGCCCACAGCCGACACATAACGCAAGTAATTAAAATCTACATAGTACAGAGGCATGTAAGTGCGTGGAAAACCGCCAATGATATGTACCCGTGAAGACTCAGCGTGCGCAACGCAGCGGTCGTAACGTCAATATTATCCCTATAGCTGAAGCGAGAAATAAGGAAGAAGTCTCTGGCTGCTTCCTCGTTTCTCAATTCTGTAAAATCGACCTAAAATTATATTACATACGGCTTAAAATCATCACACCGAGTAGTCCAGTGGGCACTCAGTAAATATAATATGAACACAATATGCGTCTAAGGCCTATTAAAGGGAAAGGGTACTCGGGTTAAATTAACTGAAATCGTTGTTATAACTATTTTGATTAACATTTTGAAATAAATAAAATTTATTGGGAATCATTGAATTCGATTAAATTGCAATTATTAAAAATAACCATTAATTGTAAAAGTAAAGTGTTTTATTTGGATTAACATTTTGAAATAAATAAAATTTATTGGGAATCATTGAATTCGATTAAATCGAAATTATTAAAAATAACCATTAATTGTAAAAGTAAAGTGTTTTATTTTGATTAACATTTTGAAATAAATAAAATACATTGGGAATCATCGAATTCGATTAAATGGGAATTATTGTTAAAAATTAAAGCAACCATTGATTGTAGAAGTAAAGTGTTTTATGGCTAAAAATCCAAGTAAATGTTGGGTAAAGATAATTTAAATGCTCGTAAATTATTGATTAGGGTATTAGCAAAT
This sequence comes from Schmidtea mediterranea, assembly GCA_022537955.1. NCBI lineage: Eukaryota > Metazoa > Platyhelminthes > Tricladida > Dugesiidae > Schmidtea > Schmidtea mediterranea. The sequence goes on from CM039680.1 coordinate 191,085,869, forward strand.
AATTTCGTCAATTAAATTATTATAATTCATTTCAATAAAAGTAATCTGATCTTGGAGTAAGAACGAGTAATGTATTGATCTAAACCAAATCAACCCCCGATAAAAATGAAAGCAACTAAGAATCGAATTCATTGATTTCAAATAAAGAAACGTATCAATTTAAGGTGAAACGATTTTCGAATAACAGTATGAAATCCCTTAATTAAATTGTTGATTAAAGACCCAAATTTTCATTGATTAAAGCAAAGGAAAAGTATTAAAACAAAGTAATCGTTTAGTTAAATGTTGAAAACTATTGATGAAAATAAAATTATCTGTTGATTAATAATCCAAAACTTCATCGACTAAATACAAGGAGAAACGTTAGGAATTAAAGCTTTATTATAACGAAATCGTTTAGTTAATTGCTAAAATTATTCATTGATAAAAGGAAAAATTACGGATTAGAAATAAAGCCCTCATTTGGTTGAAGCTCGAATACGATCGATAATAATAAAATAATTCGTTGATTAATAGTACAAACTCATTGCGTAATAAACGGAGCTTTTCCTTTGATTTAATTAGATGGATTAAAATATATAAATTCCTCACTTAAAAACTTCGCAATTCAGAATAAAATGGGGTATAAAATATTATTCACTGACCAAAATAAAATAAAGTCTGATTAACATAAAGAAATCGTGATTAAAAGAACCAAATGAATGAATCAACAAATGAATACCAATCCGTTATTGAATAAAATTGACAAAAACCCAAGTTCACACTATGGTAAAAAGGCAGGGATAAAATCGAAACTGATCCGAATTAGAAACGCGAACCGATTAATAATATTAGATTTAACGTGATGACGGCCATTCAGTTTAGAAAGATTTTCTTGATATCTGACGAATATCCTGACGCCAAACGAATAACTATAAAGTGAATAAATACACCAACAAAATCACAAGAAATTGACTTACGACGCGCTTAAAATCCGATATAGTCCAACTTAGACGACTAAACATATCAAATGATGAATATCAAAGTGATACTTGATAAGGAGTCCCATCATTAGAAAGTCTACGCACACTCCACAACCGAAAATTGCACTAAGTCGATAACAGAAGTAGCCGATCGATAACTAAATTAACTTGAGAGAATCAACCGGAAACCGGAAACCTACCTTGAATGAATTTAACATCCGCTCGATCGAAGGGATTGACGTTTCCGCCAACATCGTCCTGACAGGATGTGACTAAATTGAATATCGCCAAATTAAGTATAACCTGTAAACTTTAACTCTGTTTCGGATAAACATTAGTATCATGGAATAGCGGATTTTAGGATTAGTGTAATCAACATCGATGTTATGTATTAGTAAATTGTAACTTCATGTTAATTAATATGACGTTTATATACTTGATAAATTTCAGAATTAATCTCAAACAGCAGTAGGTAGTTGGTAAACCTTAAATCAACCTCAATATCTGATAACATCGCGGATCCTTTGAATTTTGAAACTGATTTGTAACAGATAGTATCCCTAAGTACTTCGTAAATTTTAAATGAATCTTAAATACTAACTTAACAAACGCTAATGCCTGATAGACCGTGGATTTGCGACTCACCCATCTGCCCAACACTAAAAATATTATCTAACATGTTCTAATTATTACCATCATTAACAAGAGTTATGTGGGAGGGCCGTGAGGAGTTAGCCAACAGAATACATCACACCAGGAATGCACAGATAAATAACCTTAGTCGTTTCGAGATGTAATACTAATCAAGCTAGTAGAGTTTAATCGGTCTAGGAGTAATAATATAATCAACGTTTAGCCTAGTATTATTATAAGCAGACGACTTAATCGAATTTGATAACGATAACAGTTTAGATATGCCTATCGACCAAATCACCATGCAAGTAGCTGAGGAACCACACCCAGGAGAGGTACCAACAGTTGCCGCGACTACCGAACAACTTCCACCCCGGTGGCCACACCCGACTATTTGGCGATTGTTGGGTCTCGAATCCGATCCCTGTGGACTCGCCGGACAACAATACCCGGCCGAAGAAATATATGATCACGCCAGAAATCTCCTCACCTTCTGGGAACAAGTACAAGAGCAAGTGGACCTCAATGTGGTCAAAGCCCGGATGTACCTCACGAACGTGGAGGAGGACATCCGCGTCGGGCTCATCGCGGAGGCATACCCACCCCACCCAGTCCGCGATACCCGACGGCCCTATACAGTGGCGGCTCTGAAGAAGAGTTTAGAGAGAGAATCCCCGGAAGATGTACTATAGTAATGACGAAGTGTTGTAGAAATTGATTTAAATATTAAGTGTTATTGTTTTTTTTTCTTATTCGATATTATATCTCATAGATGAACTAGCTTCATACAATTTGTTTAATTAAATAATAAAACTTTGATTTAATGAAGGTAATAAGGAATTTAAATGCTCCCCTATTATAGTGATGTCATCCCTACAACTTCTACAAGCGGAACTGGAACGGGCAAGACAATCGAACGCAGAGTTACTCGCCCAAATACTTCAATTAACTCGAGAGACTCAACAGTTAAAAGCAACCTGGGTTGATCCAGCAAAGATGAAAGCTGTATATCACCGACTCACAGCGGCTCAGAAAGGCTGGGAGGAAGAGCGGCAGCTAAATCAGAGTCTGCGCACGCAGATTCGGGGACTCGAAGTCGCCCTAGCGGTATGCCGAGAAGGTGAAGCGGTAACTTACCCGCTCATCTTCGCCCCAACCCAAATGCCGCAGACAACCACCAAGCCAACAGAACAACCCATCAATAATCGTCGACCGGGACGTAAGGAACGTGCCCGACGTCGAGCAACGCAGCTGCAGAACGCCAAACAATAAATATTCCACATGTGATTGATTCAAATAGAGTAGTGTTCGCCTTAGTTGAGTCGTTCTTTTGAAATTGCATGTCAGTATTGTTATGAGTAGCCTTATTACGTCTCAGATTTCTGTAGTCAATTAAGAGCTAATCCTGAATAGTATGAGGGACAGAGCTAAGCGAGCACAGGTCTTCTATCGACAGCTCGTGAACCCGAGGGTTGTCCGAGCAACTACAGTACTAGCACATGGTACTCAATTTTTGCGGGCAATCCACCACTTGAACACATTACCAACGTTGCCTAGCAACGGGTGCCAAGTGGCGATCAGTATCATTTTGTATGGCGTTACGAGGGCAACCACTGATTAGTTCAAACAAACAATGAAACCCTGTAACCCACCAAACCCTTCGTTATGTTAAATGTCCACATCATACCTCTCTTACAATTATCCCTATTATTACTACTATGTTCCCCATTATTGTTACTATTATATGTATTACCTTTATTAGTTGTTACCACTATTACATTTATTATTATTCTTATCACTACCATTACCATTATATTTATTATTATTATTTGTGGGTTACTGGGTAGCGATATTCAAACTATATGGTTGTTACCCAGACAACCCCATATAAATGTTCTTTCGCTTGCCACTCGGCACCCGTCGCTAGGCAACGTTGGAACTGTGTTCGAGTGGGAAGATCGTCCGCAAAAAGTGAGCGCTATTGCTTATGCTGTAATTGACCGAACGATCTCTGGGTTCCACGAGCTGTCGATAGAAGACCTGTGGTCGCTTTTGATTTTTATGTCCCCTTATACCGTTAATTCTATCATTTCTATCCAAAAATTCCCATACACTCCTCATCCACACTACTCCCTGCGATTTAACACTTATCAAGTTCCTTAGATAACATTTAGATAACAATAAATATATATTTATAACAGAAAACAACACATTCTGATACGTCAACTACGGGTTGTTTAATATTCGAGCGGCTCGGCGTTTAGCCCGCTCCTTACGCCCAGGTCGGTAGCCGCTAGCCCTCGGTGTAGTCTTTGGACTTGTTGTCTCCTGGTAGGCTAGTTGGGTAGGAGCGAAGACGAGAGGGTACGTCACTGCCGCTCCTTCTTGGCAGGCTGCTAATGCTACTTCTAGTCCCTTTATCTGGATCCTCAGACTTTGATTCAATTGCCTCTCTTCCGTCCAGCCCTCTTGTGCTGCTGTGAGCCTTTGATAAATCAACTTTGCTTTCTTTGGTTCTATCCAGGTGGCTTTTGTTTGCTGGATTTCTTTTGACAACTGGATGATTTGCTCTTAGAAGTTTTTGTTGATTTTTCGCGCATGTTCCAATTCCTGCTGTAGAATTTTCAGTGATTCCATCTCTGTAAACAATGAAATTAACTCCGGTTTACAAATCTTAAATTATTTAATCGATCATACAAATATTAATATTATTGAACCAATAAAAAAACAAAAAAAATGGGAAATCAACTAATCATTTATTTAAATCTAAATTTAATTTCACTAATATTATCGTAAATTTGAAATCCTTATTCGAGTTATTAACGGGATTGAGGGTTTTGGTGACGCCCATCAACACATTCGTCAAGGACGGGCTGAACGTGTGAGCGCTCATGATACACGAAGACCGGTCGCTTTGTGCTTCGGGTGCGGCTGGAACGGGGCATCGGAGGAACGACGAAACTAACTTTCATCCGTTCATCAACATAATTGCAAGTGGGGCTATGGGGCGGTGTGTAGTCATCGATATCCGCAATTCTGCTGGCCGCGATGTCCTCTTCTACATTTGCGAGATATAGCCTGGACCTGGCTACTTGGAGGTCGACCTGGCGTTGGTGATCCTCGAGCCGAGAGAGGAGAGACCGGGCCTGTTCGTGCATTTCCTGGGCCATGTTTCGGCCACATTCTCGTTTTACCACTACGAACGGTAGCTCCTCATCCTCTGCTTGTCGCAAGGCATTCCATCGGGACTCTCTCGGTTGGGACACGGTGAAGCCCGCATCCCACATGGCCTGTCGCCATCGATCAGCGGCCTGTGCGGGAAACCGGATAATGACTCTTGATTCTCTTGAGACATCTACGCTGAAATCCCGCGAGGTAATTCCGGATGTGGATTGGGTCGAGGCGCTCCTATCCAATTGATTTGACTGGCGTTGCATTATAAGAAATATTTGTTGAACTGACTATTTTTGATTTAGCCATACCTATATATTGGCTAGGCAGGAATGCATGCCGATGTCGTTGTGTGCTCGTGTATTCAGACATCATTCGCTAGGGTGTCTAGACGGTGAGAGAATCTTAAATACTCTCGTGTAATCACTGTTTCTAAAGGTCGATGCGTGGATTCGTGATATTTTTACTTCATCTATCCATGCCATTCCAGCACGCCGATTTCTCGTCTGGTCATCGATAATTGATCCGGATTCAAACAAACTCGTTGATTGCTAAAGAGGCTCACAATTTTTAATGCGACGCTACAGCGATAGTGATTTTGGATTTCCAAGCCAGTGAGTTCAATGTCGTCAATATTTTATCTAACTCTTACTTTATTTTATGTAGATGGCAAATAATACTAGGAAAACTTGGTGATCGCAATGGAATCCGACTCAAGCCCCTTCTAACCCTATTCTCTGGGTCGGTTCGAAAACAGGATTTATCTTCAATGGAATTTATTTCATTCAACAAAATTTTAAATCTACTACTGGAATATCTTCGTGATCATTATGAATAAATGGAGTTTTATTTTTTCAATCTTACTGTTTATTTAAATGATTTTTATGATGGTAATAGAATAAATACCTAAGTCGCTTGGAGAGTTTAACTCACCTCATTCACTCATTAACATTTCAAAATATTTTTGTAGATTTTATAGCATTTAGGGAAACTGTCGTATTTACGTCAGTCAATTCTCCTCATGAATAGTTTGTTGAATTTAAAACTATATTATTTTAATACGGTTTATCGTGACACAATCGTTGAGAGTCCTTAGAAATCAACTCCCTTTTTCTTTTTAAAATGTTATCTTTAAAGTCGTAATATTTACCGTATTGGATTTAAGTGGGGTTTACTAGATTCAATACATTATATTATGGTATCTGTACAATTTTATCTCTCCCTTCAAGTAATCTTTTAATAATTCTCAAGCGGCATCGGATATTTGGAATATTCGCATAAATTTACGTTTACTGGGGCAACGCTATTGATTCCTATCATAATATTAAGCGGTATAGTAACTGCATTACTTTACTTTTCGCGGCATATTATCGGTTCTTAGTGTGACGTTGGGCCTCTTTGTTAACGATATTAATTCATTTTTACTCAGGAAGTCTACTTTTATTCTCAAAGTGATATTAGGGGTCTATAGTAGCCGTATTATTATTGCTTTTCTTTACTCGACTGATCTTATTGACTCTCGTTGGACTATTAAAGGTTTATAGCTACAAGTGTTTATAACAATTACTTATGGGTTTGATGTAAAACGGTATCTTTAACTTCAAAACTATATGTTATTTAAATCTTTATTACATTACATATTTTAAGCTCATAACAACGATTTCATTTTTCTTATTTCCCCGGTACCTTCCCCTGAATTGACCTTAGGCTCAATGTGTCTATATTATAATTAGTGAGTGCCCACTGGATTACTCGTGTGAGGATTTTGAGCCGTATGTGAATATAATTTTAGGTCGAGTTTATGGAAATTGAGAGACGAAGAAACAGCCAAAATACTATTTCCCCTTCTCTCTCTTCCCATATACGGAACAATATTGAGGTTCCAGCTCCTGCGTTCCGCACGCCGGGGCCTTCAGGGGCACGAATCATTGGCGATTTTCCACGCACTTACACGATTTCGAATAATATGTTGGATTTTAATGACTTGTAGTGTGTTTTCGGCTGTGGGCCGGAAAAATTTCGACAATATAAAACAAATTTTATGTCTTTAAAACATTTTATTAAAAATAAAAATATAATTTACCCGATACAATCATCATAAACAAAAATATCATAAATACACCGCTCTCTCCACGCCGACACCCAAGCAGAGCTCCATTGAGATTGCGAGGATGCGACGTGGAGAGAGTTTCGAATAAAGCTCTCACTTACATCGTAATTTAACAAAAGTAACGTTCAAGTTTTTGAAAACTGTTTGACGAGTAAAAATGATTAAAACGAATAAAATTGTGTAAAAATGAATCGATATTTATTGTACGACCCTAACCTTGCGTGTTCTTTTTGATTTAGTAAAACAAAATTTGACCTTGGAATTTTCTGGTATATTCTAATCTTTAATTTTATTATTTTGAGATTTTATTTTACAATTTTTCTTTTTAAATTCTAAATTGAATTATTTCTAATTCAATTATTTGATTTTTATTTCATTTTCATGAAATTTTGTATTTTTTGATAAATTGTCAAATTTCGGTCAAATTGTGTGTTTTCGTGTTATGTTTGTATTTATTTCGTGCGGATCTTGTTGCACTTTGTTATTATTTTAATTTATTTTGTGTTTTATAATTTTTTATTTGATTGTTTTCTTTCTCGCATTTTGATAGGGTTAATTGGTGTTTTAATAGGTTCGATTTTAAATCTGCCTGTTATGTTTGCATGTGTGTTTTCGATTCATTTAAACATTTACAAGGCCGTTTGTGTTCTGGCCCAACATTATTATTATTATTATTATTATTATTACTATTATTATTAAAATTACTATTATTATTATAATTACCATTATCCTTACTATTATCATTATTATCAAGTTCTTAGTAGGGATCCGTCCTTATTCCTAGGCTGTAGAAAATTATTTTACTTATATAAAAATTTAGCCCTAATCCATCCGTATTTTACAGTTTTTGAAAAAGTATTTTTGCTAATTCGAAAAATTTTAGCAGTATTCCGCCCTTATTTTACTGTTTTATCAGATTATCATACCAATAATTGAGCCGCGCCCCACCTTTTCCTTACAATATTTGCTGAAGTATTTTAATTAATTCGGAAAATTTGAGCAGCGTTCAGCCCTTATTTTACAGTTTTATGATAAATGTTTTAACTATTTCCGAAAATTTGCTCAGCGTTCTGCCCATATTTTCCGTCTCAATTCAACATAATTTATTTAATTCTTATATTATTTAAAACCTTGTTTTAAATGATTTTAGTCGTTCGGATTAATCTTTTTCCGATGGCTATTCATTTTAACCGTTGCAACGATTTCGCGTTTTTCCCCTCTACCCATTCCCTCTCTTGACCTTATGATCTATTTATGTTCATATTATGTTTAATGAGTGCTCACTGGACTACTCGGTGTTAGTGAATTTAGCTTATTGTGGTTAAAAAGTTAATGTCCATTTTATCGAAATTGAGTGCAAGAAAGTTGAGCCAAAAGACCCACCCTCGAGCTACTTCCTTTCGCTATTTAGTTCAATGATTTGACGTTCGGGTTCCTGCGTTATCCACGTCGGGACCTTCACGGGCACGACTATTGGCGGATGAACCGCACTTACACAGTCTATTGGGGTGTGTGATTTTAATTACTTGTAGTTTGTTTTGGCTGTGGGCCGAAAAAATAAATAAGTTTACTATAGATGTTGAGTCAAAGCTTCGATGCATGGGACTATTTATTCGACATGACATGTTTCACATAGTAATTGGAAGTTCGTTGGCATAATCATTGTTCATCGCTTCATCACAATACATTTAATCAAATTGGTCAATAGATTTATGAAGCATTCACTCATATATATTCATAATTGATCAATAGATTCATAAACATTCATGCATATAGTTTTATAGTTGGTCAAAAGTTCATAAGCAATCATCCATATCTCTTCATATGGCAATGTACAGCAAAAAATAAGACTGAAAATAATCTTAAAATCTGTCAAAACACATTAGTGTATATACCTATAATTTGACCTTAACCTTGCTTGTTATTTTTATTGCGTTAAAACAAATTTGACCTTGAAATTATTTTTGTTATCTAAATTAAATCTTTATTATTCTCTTAATTTAAATTTTCTTAATTTTTAGCATTTTTAATTAAATTTATTCAGCCATAAATATTTTATTTTTATTCATTTAATCCATTAATTTTTATCTTTATATAACTTGTCGTTTTTCGGTCAAATTTTTCTTGTTATTATGTTATTCTTTATGTAAATTTCGTGCGGTTTTTGATGCATTTTGTATTTATTTTATTTTACTTTTATGTTTTTTGATTTTTTATTTATTTATATTCTCTCAGATTTTAAAGTGTTTAGTTGATGTTGTATATTGTATTTTAAGTTATCTTGGTGCTGGGTTTTAGTGCTGTATTACTGATGCATTCAAACAATTTTCAAAGCCGTTTGTGTTCTGGCCCAACAGATAGTTTAATAGAACCGTCAAAATTTTCTATGCAGAACCAACTTTGTGCAAAGACTCTCGTTAAACGAAGTGAGAAATTATTGTTGAATGATTATGATTATAAATGTATCTATTGTCGATGATGAATTATGCTTATGAATTTAAATATTACCAATGATGAAATATACGTATTCGAGCAGGTATATTATTTTAGACATTATAACTGAAATTATATCAAAAAAATTTCCGGCCCATAGTCATTACATGATACAAGAAAGCAAATATACACAATTAACGGATCCGTATAAGCTCAGTTCATCTGCAACGAAACTATGACCGTGAGGGTTCGCCAGTGCTAAACGGCGAATCTGAAAGTAAAATGATATTCTATAGTGATGGTGGAAGATCGGGGAACAGGTCTTTTGTCCTGCTCGTTTTTCACCCAACTCCAGAAAAATCGACCTAAACTGAATCACACAAATCGGCTAAAATACTGAACATCCAGTTGGCACTCTTAACTATAATATGAACACAATCAATACCATAAGGTCAAATAAAGGTACGGGAAGTGGGAAATAAATTAAAATTGTTGCAGCGAAATTCTCTAATAATCAAAATCGAATATTGAAAATATTCAGTGTAACTAAAATCACACTTTTCTTAAAGAATTAAATTAGATCTATAGCTAGAATATAGCAAACCGGTAAGTTCCAAATAAAATTCAGAAAAGTTTATAATTTCGGGAGAGGTGCGAATTACCATTACCGTTTAAACTTAAAGGGCAATTTGAAAGGATACTGATAAATAGGTCCATTTAATTAATAAACTAATGTTGCAATTTGGATAATAAATTCGATTTTAAAGAAAATTAAAACCATTGCTACAAGGACGAACCAAACTGATATTTAAGTAAAGATACTTAAACGAATTAGATAAGACCCCACTTGAAGGTATACAAACCAATAAAAATAAAAATACTTTTAATAACGATAACAAGACTAACGGGGACCACAGCCTACTCCAAAATTTGAAGGAAACCATAAAAATAAAATTTAAATGAAACCGATAATAAAAATATATTTAACATTGATACCCACAGAAATGTTCTTACTATGCATGACGAAGAATAATAAATCCATAACAAAGGTAAGCCTAATATTAATCTCGATAGAAACATTTTTTGAGGAGCAATAAATCCATTAAGTAAGAAGAATTAGCACTAACAGTGGTGGAAATGATATTAAAATAGGATTACGTTGACGATCATAAAATTTTATATGGATAATGGTAGAAATGTTTTTTGTTGAAATCAATAACGAAAGTAAATCCGATATTAACCTTGATTGAAATGTTTTGTTGACACTAACAACGATAGAAATAATAGTGAAGCTGATTACATTGACAATCCAAATCATGATACCACGCAAGAATGATTTTCAATAACGATCTTTTCATAACGTAACAAGACAATAATTATACCATAGAATACATCCACCAAACTAATAACAAAGACCATCAATAAAAATTTAACGATTATAACATACCTGACTGCATTAGAAATAACGTGACCGGTGACACATCAAGAGAAGAGAGTATGCTATATAAGCTCTCTCAATATTACTTTAATTATTATTAATATAAACTACGAAAAAATCCGAGACACAAATCGAAGATCAGCGAAGAGGTTCAGAGAGCAGCAGAGACAAGGAGCCCCTCAGAAGATCGTCAATGTATCGAATATATCTTACATTATGCCAGAATTATTGCCACAACCTTCCGCACACGAAAGTAAGAAATTGTGTTTACGTCATATCCCTTTTTACGATTATCATAAAGTGCAACATAATAATTATTATCAAACCAACTGAAAGTCACGAGGAATCGAGATCGAGCAGCATCCATCGGAACAAGGGCAAAGAATTATGCAGTTTAACTCAAATATGGCAGCCCAATGTTGTCAACAAGAAAGAGACGATAATCATGCGAGTGCTCAAGTGAAGAAACTTCTATTCAAGAGACAGTAATTCTACAAATGAATGACATCGTACCGTATTTTGCAAATAAAATTCTTTTGGACGTATTTAGTTTTTTTATCATTTTAAATTGTCACTAAAAGTAGTTATTTGTCATTTCTACATTACTTGCAAAATTAATAAGAATAAAAACACCCTTTTAAACTCACGCAAAAGATATGTGGATAATTTGAATCGTGAAATCAATATATCACTCTATTTAATAATTCTAAATTTAATCCACTAATAATCACATTTAACGTATAATATTCATCGACGTAAATTTGTACTGAAAATAGTTATCATAGTAACACTGGATTATTTTATGACTGCTGATGGAGTCCTAAATTATATTCATAAAAGAGGTGAACGATGGAACTGCTAAACAGACACTCCCTATCTATTTATGATTTTACGAATAGTGACGAATATAACCCTTAAATAACCTTAGAATGAATATGCGATAACTAGATCCCACTGGATTATTTTAAAACGTCACGATTATATTGAATAAATTACGTATGACGAAAACCTAGTTTAAAACTTTAATTGATTTATTGACGAATCACCGCCGAGATAGTCAGGAAAATATTGATAGAACCGAAAGTCACCTCAATCGACGATTAATGCAATCTACTCGAGAAATCCAAAGGCTCAAATCAACCGGGTGACGTATTCCCTGGAATTTGCCCGGTACAATTGGCCTATAGAGAACGAGTAGCGACGAATAACGATGGTCAGCGTAATCCAAAGAAGCATAAAGCGGGTAAGGCGAGTCCGGCTCCGATTAATGCGATTCGAACCGAAGATGGTTGATGGAACACCAAAAATTACTTGTGGAGATCTACAATAAAAAATAATTAAAGATGTAATGGAAATAACCATCGTGGTTTTGATTGTTTTGTCTGTTGTTTTCTTTCGTTTTGAATTACATTCGAAGATCAAATAGAGAAAACGTAAGACGTATAATAATGATAATATTAGTTATGATAACAATAATCACAATAGGAATAACAATAGTAGTAGTAGTAATAATAATAATAATAATAATAATAATAATAATAATAATAATAATAATAATAATAATAATAATAATAATAATAATAATAATAATAATAATAATAATAATAATAATAATAATAATAATAATAATAATAATAATAATAATAATAATAATAATAATAATAATAATAATAATAATAATAATAACAATAATAATAATAATAATAATAATAATAATAATAATAATAATAATAATAATAATAATAATAATAATAATAATAATAATAATAATAATAATAATAATAGAGAACTATTTTTTCGCTATGTATTTTTTACTAAACGCTATGTATTTTATAAACACTTTCTATGTAGATAAATACACAGTATCAGTAGAGTAAAACACTTCTATGTTAATTAATTAATTCTAGATATTTAATAAATTCGCTAAGTAATTAATTAATAACTATGTAAAATAAATAAATGCCAAGTCAAGAAAACAAGTTATAAGTAAAATAAAAAATACGATATGTCAATTAATAAAATCCATCAATAAATCTTAATTTTTTCTAAGATGTTCTTAGAACTTTTTTTTTTCGACAATTATTACAAACTTTCAATAAAGCGGTATGTTTTTCTACGTAAAGTCTTTATTTATTATAAACAAAATTAAAACAAATACTGAACTTATAATGGCTAATAATTTTGCAGAAGTTGAAGATTATCAGTATGATCTTGAGTTTGATGTTGAAGTTACAAGTTTAAAGAAACCACGAGCCAAAAAAGTGTCCAAAGTTTGGACTCATGAAAAAGTATTCAAAAGTGCTGAAGAAGCAAAAAATACAATTAAAGAAGAGAAGATATAGAGTTACTCTTATTCCAACAAAACTAAAGAAGGTAAAAAAGTTTACTATCGATGAAATCAAGTTAAATTTAAAGGCAAGCAATGTGATTCTGCATTACATTTACTTTACGACTCAAGATCAGACGAAGTTATTCTTTTTAGGGCAGAAGCTGAGCATAAGCATGAAGAAAACATTTCTAAATCTGCAATATCTAACGAAGCTAAAGAACTAATTAAAGAGTTGTTTAAGCTTAAAATAAAACCTAAGAGAATGTTAGAAATCTTTCATGAACGAGGTATAAAGCCTGTTCCTACTTCTATACAATTAAGAAATCAATTAAACAAGATTATAAATGAAGTTTACGGGAGTAGTGGGATGTGTCACCGCTAGATCGTGTCACCGCTAGATCAACCCCCCCAGGGGGGTAAAAAAAAATTTTTTTTAAGTCTAAAAGTACAAAAAATTTTGAAGACAAAGACAATGACTCTTTCAAGGTTATTGAAACAAAGACCATGACTCATTCAAGGGCATTGGATGACTCATCAAAAATTTTCAAGGTCACTCAAAAGTAGGTCAAGGTCATTCAAAAGTAGGTCAAGGTCATTGGATGAGTCTTAATTTTTTTTTCAAGTTCATTTTAAAGTATGTCAAGGTCATTTAAAATTTCACAAGGTCTTAGTATTTTTAAACATTTTTATATAAATTTACTACTTATTTTATAAGTAATGTTTTAATGTTTTTTAATTTTAATTTTATTATTATTATAATTTTCTCAAAGTCATAATATTTTTAGTCATTTTAAATATAAATTTACTACTTATTTTTATAAGTAATGTTTTAATATTTATTATTATTATTATTTTCAATCTTATTGGATGAGTTATAATATTATTTCAAGGTCATTTTAAAGTATGTCGAGGTCATTTAAAATTTCACAAGGTCTTAGTATTTTTAAACATTTTTATATAAATTTACTACTTATTTTTATAAGTAATGTTTTAATGTTTTTAATTTTAATTTTATTATTATTATAATTTTCTCAAAGTCATAATATTTTTAGTCATTTTTAAATATAAATTTACTACTTATTTTTATAAGTAATGTTTTAATATTTATTATTATTATTATTTTCAAGGTTATTGGATGAGTCATAATATTATTTCAAGGTCATTTAAAAGTAGGTCAATGTCATAGTATTTTTAAACATTTTTAATTTTAATATACTACTTATTTTTTATAAGTAGTGTTTTAATGTTCTTTAATTTTTATTCTATTATTATTATTATTAATATTATTATTATTATTATTATTATCTTATAAGTAGTGTTTTAATGTTTTTTAATTTTTATTTTATTATTATTATTATTTTTATTAGTATTATTATTATTGTTATTTTTATTATTATTATTAATATTACAAGTTTTTATTATTATTATTATTTTCATTATTATTTTATATAAATTCTCAACAAAGTATATAAAATTAATATTGAATAGAAAAAGTTTGTTCAATTGTGGTTCATAGTATACAGGGATAGAACAATTGTAAATGTTTGTAAAAAGTTAAAGAAAAATTCTATATTTTTAAGAAAATATGTGCAAATAAATATCAAAACTAATTATGGCTCAAATGTGTGTGTTAAACCATCGATATGTTACAGTGTTTATGGAAAAACTTTAATGAAAATATGTGTTATTTTTCAACAATTTATGAAATATTTATTTTATGGCTAATAATGTGTATATGTTAAATGATAAAAATAGTTCAATATTTATGTAAAGTTTGAGATTGTTAAGAAAAATGTAAATAATTTATGATACACACGTGTTTTTTGATTGAAATATAGGTTTTTGTTTTACCGATATAAGAAAAACTATGGACATTTTTTAAGAAAATACACGTAATTTATGATTATCATGGGATTAGAATTTGATTAAAGTTGTGAGAAAGTTGTTAAATTTGAGACCTTAAAATAAGACCTTCAGCAAATTGGTAAGAAAATAGTAGTTATTGAGTAATACTTATTAAAATGACCAAAGTTTTATAATTTTTGACAAGTCTTGATAGATCTTTAATAAAATTTGTTAGTACTTTGAATAAGAATTTTTAAAAAAAAAAAGTTTCAACACAGTAGCAAATCGTAAAGAAACTAGTACTTATCAGTTAATTAAATTAACTAAGTTGTAAAATAATTGAAAAAATTTGTTAGATTTTCAAAAATTTTAAGATTGGTAGGTAATTGTTCTAGGTACTTGTTGAATAAAAATTAATGTATTTTATCAACAGCTCATAGTTTTTAATCGTACAATTTCTCTTCATTCCTGGAAATAATCGTAAATATTTAAATTATTCAGAAAATTGTCAATAACAACATAAGTAATGGGTAACATAAATTTTTTAAATACTAATCAATTTTAGTTTTTAATTAAATTACAAATATAATAATAAAATCAAATAAATACTTGAATGCATGAATCGAAAAATTTCTTAGAACTGAACACGTATCGTATATTTTATTCAGATTCCAATAATATCATTAAAATTAACCAAAATCTTATTGTTATATTTTGATAACCCTTAAGTCAATGAAAATGTATCGATTTCACTAAGTATCCATCTTTTGATATTGATATCCAACCGAATAAATATCGTTTTCCCCTAAAATAATATAAAATTTACTCTCAACCAATCATTTCTCTTTAAATGACAATAATCCCAGCTATATTCATTATTTTCATAAAAATCAACGACATATCGATATTCAACCGAATAAATTTCTTGAAATCCCCTTAAAATAAATTCATCTCTTGACCAATCTTTTACCATCAAATAACACTTTCTCCTACTTTACCATATTCATTATTTTTTTTTATAAAAATCACCTATTAAATAACGATACTTAACCAACTTAACCTCTTAAAAATATCAACAAATCTGTTCTTAATCGATTATTTCCCCTTAAAAGATCATAAATTCTCTTCTTAGCCAATTGTTTCCCCCTAAAATAAAATTTACTTTCAACCAATCATTTCTCTTTAAACGACAATATTCCAAACTATATTCAATATTTTTCATAAAAATCACCGACATATTGATATTCAACTGAATAAATTTCTTGAAATCCCCTTAAAATAAAATTCCTCTCTTGACCAATCAAATTACCTTAAGATTATCATAAATTCTCCTCATAACCAATCATTTTACCGACTAATTTATTATAAGCAATTCTCGATTCACTGAATATTTGTTAGCTTCAATTCATATTTTCACACTTTAATGATTGCTTTCCTCTTTAATGAATATTTTCTCTCTTCAATTAATGTTTTCCTTATTCAATGAATGTTTTTTCCTCTTCAACGTATATTTTTCTCTTCGATGTATATTTTCTCCATTCAAAGTATATTACCCTTGTAAGTTATTAAGATATCAATTGATATTTCATCTATTTAGTAGATATCTTTAGCTATCCCACTAATAATAAAAACTTGTAATATTAATAATAATAATAAAAATAACAATAATAATAATACTAAAAATAATAATAATAATAAAAATAATAATAATAATAAAATAAAAATTAAAAAACATTAAAACACTACTTATAAGATAATAATAATAATAATAATAATAATAATATTAATAATAATAATAATAGAATAAAAATTAAAGAACATTAAAACACTACTTATAAAAAATAAGTAGTATATTAAAATTAAAAATGTTTAAAAATACTATGACATTGACCTACTTTTAAATGACCTTGAAATAATATTATGACTCATCCAATAACCTTGAAAATAATAATAATAATAAATATTAAAACATTACTTATAAAAATAAGTAGTAAATTTATATTTAAAAATGACTAAAAATATTATGACTTTGAGAAAATTATAATAATAATAAAATTAAAATTAAAAACATTAAAACATTACTTATAAAAATAAGTAGTAAATTTATATAAAAATGTTTAAAAATACTAAGACCTTGTGAAATTTTAAATGACCTCGACATACTTTAAAATGACCTTGAAATAATATTATGACTCATCCAATAAGATTGAAAATAATAATAATAATAATAATAAATATTAAAACATTACTTATAAAAATAAGTAGTAAATTTATATTTAAAATGACTAAAAATATTATGACTTTGAGAAAATTATAATAATAATAAAATTAAAATTAAAAAACATTAAAACATTACTTATAAAATAAATAGTAAATTTATATAAAAATGTTTAAAAATACTAAGACCTTGTGAAATTTTAAATGATCTTGACATACTTTAAAATGAACTTGAAAAAAAAAATTAAGACTCATCCAATGACCTTGACAATAATAATAATAAAAACAATAATAATAATAATTATAATAATAATAAAAATAAATATAATTAAACAATATTAATAAGTAATCATATTAATTAATAATATTAATAATCATATTAATAATAATATTAATAATAATAAAATAATTTCCTTATAATAGAAGTTTTATACATTAATAATAATAATA
>CM039680.1:191105956-191189497 GCA_022537955.1 Schmidtea mediterranea
GACGCAAGTATAACTCAAGAAGACATTGACAAAGTTGAAAAAATGCGCTGGACAACATTCTATCAATTTACGAAGCGAGCTTTTACTGTCTGGCGCATTAATTTACCAAACGATAAAGCCGATTGGGCCGACGGTCAGTGCAATTGTCCAGCATTTTTAAAAAAATTTATTTGCAAGCATATTGTCGGCATTTCAATCAGACTTAAATATTGCAAAGTACTGGCAGTAGCTAAGAATACTATAATTGGAAGTAAACTACCAAGAGGAAAACCAACTGAAGCTAAAAAAGCCTTATTAAAACAATAATTTCAATTTTTTTATAATAGTCTTTGTGAAATAGTCTTTGTATTTTTATGGATTTTTTCATTGTTTTACTTAGTTTTTGTATTTTTTTACTTATAAAAATTAAAAATATTACCTATAATAAAATAATTAAATACCTAATGAATTCTATTTTTTACTTATATAATTAATATAATACTTAGCATTTTATAAATATTTACTTAGAAAAAAATACATAAAGGCACTAATAAAATACATAGCGTTTAGTAAAAAATACATAGCGAATACATAGGAGTCTAATTTAAGTTATTACAAACTGAACATCGATTCAAAGCCCAGAACCTTTTATTAATTATATTACAAGATTATCTGGGGTTATCAAAAAAGGTGGGTTCAAATTTCTTTATCTGACCCAGTAAACGAGCGGTCTTTAATCTGGGCTTTCTTTCTCTCTCCGCTTTGCTGGGGTGACATTTTTTGTGATTCGGTTTTGGTTGTGGACCGTTACTGTTTTGGGCATTGATTGGAGTGGGGTTTGGGATGGGCCATGTAATATTTGGATTCATGCTTTAGAACGTGATGGTGTGGTGCCCGATTTCTGCCCTTATCGCCTCTTTTAACTTTAGTTTGTAATTTTCATTCTTTAATTCGTCTATTTCGGCTACCATCTCGGCGTGTTGGGTTTTTAATAACTCATTCTGTTGATTCAATCTCTTTGCCTGTTCTGGTTGAGTCCAGATTTCCTTAATCCTACGACATTTTCGTATCATCGATTCAGCTCGCTTGCTCTGTTATCAAGGCCTCGTTGTGGTAATTGGCGATATCTCGTCGGAATCTTTCCAAGCTTAGAGTTTTGTTATTATTATGTTGCACTAAAATAATTGAGCAACTTTTAGATTGAATCGAAAATCGTGTTTGAAATAATTTTATAGCACTGAAGTTAATGAAAATTTAGTCAAGGTAAATGTATATATTAAGATAAAATATAATTGTTTGTGAAACAATGTAAGCTTTAATTAGAACTCCGTCTATTTCGAGGAGTTTTTGGTTTAATTTATTTATTTCAAGAGTATTTCGGTTGAGTGACATATGTATAGGGTTCTAATAACATGCTTTTAATTGAAAATGTGATCGAAACTTGGAAATTCACATCTCTTCCCCCTTTAAATCCCAGAATTCAAACTCTAAAAATTATAGATTTAAACAGGAAATTCCGTTCTATTTTAGAACGAAATTTCATAATTCCGCATGCAAACTCGGGTGAGCTAGTTAAATTATTTTCTACAAATTTTATTTATTGATTTTTAATTTAGATTTTATTTTCCGGAATTTAAAGAAAACTTTTACATTCTCATCGGATTTTTTGAGAATGTCTTCTGGATCTTTATCAGATTGGTATGGAGATTTTAATATTTTATTAATAGATATTTTCTCTTTAATTGGTTATTTTTAATTTTGCTAAATTATTGTTTTAAGTAGGGTAATATAAGTAAAAAGGATCTTTCTGGTGAAGTAAATTTTTTAAAACATGTCAGTTTTATCAACGGTTTTGGAATTCCTAAACTATTTTAACTTATACTATTATTTTAATGATATACTTTTTAATCCGAAATATTTTCTCGATGACTTTTGGGTAAATTTTAGGTGGTTAGTAAACAACTTTTAATCATTAAATTTTTTAAAAAAATCAATCATTAAACATGAAAGTTTTTAACGAACAAAGTAAACATTTTATTTTATATTTAAGTTTTCTTTCTTTTATTTCTTTTTCTTTTCCTTTTAACTGTTGAGGCTTTCCACTACACTTCTTCCGCTTTGTCGTAGCTCCTTCCTAAAGCTCTTTTTCCATGATGGCAGAATTAATATAAATTGATCAAAAATAATAATAATAGAAATATCAAATATTAAAAAGCACAACAGTGGAATAATAATTCATTTAAATTTTGTAGAGTCAGAATTAACATTGACCCCATCGACATAAATTTATAAGCGTTACTTGTTTTTGTATAACCTCAAATCTAAACATTTACCTGTGATCATTTAGAGCCTGAATAAGATGTTATAAACTTTATATATATATATATATATATATATATATATATATAATGAAAGAGGAATAATTAAATTTGATTTCCAATTAGGAGTTTACAAAAATTTTTAAAACTTTAGTTTTTGCAAAACACTAATTATAATTGTTGAGCAAAAACAAATATTTTTAAATTGTTGTTTATCTGGCACGATATCCGATAAAATCAGGTCTCGCAAAATGAAAATTTACGAAAAATCATCAAAAATAGCCTACTTAGCATTAAATAATACAAAAAGTAAAAAAGAGTAGAATAATACAAAAAATTTATAATAAATAAATAAAAAACATTTAAAAAGAATCAAAAAACATTAAATTTTAGTAAAATTAACCTATTTCTCAAATTGGCTTTAAATTCATAGAAAACGCTTATATTCTAGAAAATAAATATGAGAATTAAGCTTAAAATGTAATTAGGAACTTTAACAAAAAGAATCATGAAAATCTGACAACTAGTGGAAAAGTGATGAAATATAGTAAAAACGTGTAGGCGTTTTGTTTTATCGCATCAAAAAACATGCGTGTAAAACCCCCCTATATAAGTCGATGCCAGATCGACACAATTTAATGCCAATTTTCAAGAAATTGTTATAAAAATTTTCTATTCCAACGTATGGAAATGCTTTTTTTAATTATTATTTTTTATACTATTATTATTTTATCATTATTTTTATGTGTATAAAAGATATAAGAATGGTACCATCATATTGAATTTTTATAGGTTATCACCTATAGTATTTAGGTCTAAAAATGTATTGAAATATTCTTTTAATTCGAATAATATGATTTGAATTATATTTAGTTTTTGAATTTTCATTTATTTATTTAATATTAAACCAATATTAATGAAAAATAAAATAGAATGATTTTTCCTCGTATCGATCAAGTCCCAGGGAAGCTTCGCTTCCGTGGTACTTGACCTATACGAGATGCCTCGTGACTAATATTTTCCATCACCCAAGAAAAGTATTAATGATATATTAATAATGATTAATTATTGCATTTGATATTATTATTATTAGGCTTAACCAAGTAGTGGGATGTGTCACATCCAGCACATGTCACATCCAGCACAGTACCCCCCCCCCCCGCTGAGAGAAAATTTTTCTAAGTCCAAAAGTACAAAAAATTTTTAAGACAAAGACAATGACTCATTCAAGGTCAT
Source organism: Schmidtea mediterranea (assembly GCA_022537955.1). NCBI lineage: Eukaryota > Metazoa > Platyhelminthes > Tricladida > Dugesiidae > Schmidtea > Schmidtea mediterranea. The sequence continues at coordinate 191,109,490 of CM039680.1, forward strand.
TGAAACAAAGACCATGACTCATTCAAGGTCATTGGATGACTCATCATATTTTTTCAAGGTCATTTAAACAAAAACCATGACTCATTCAAGGTCATTGGATGACTCATCATATTTCTCAAGGTCATTTAAACAAAGACCATGACTCATTCAAGGTCATTGGATGACTCATCATATTTTTCAAGGTCATTTAAACAAAGACCATGACTCATTCAAGGTCATTGGATGACTCTCATATTTTTCAAGGTCATTTAAACAAAGACCATGACTCATTCAAGGTCATTGGATGACTCATCATATTTTTCAAGGTCATTTAAACAAAGACCACGACTCATTCAAGGTCATTGGATGACTCATCATATTTTTTCAAGGTCATTCAAAAGTAGGTCAAGTTCATTGGATGACTCATCATATTTTTCAAGGTCATTCAAAAGTAGGTCAAGTTCATTGGATGACTCATCATATTTTTCAAGGTCATTCAAAAGTAGGTCAAGGTCATTCAAAAGTAGGTCAAGGTCATTCAAAAGTAGGTCAAGGTCATATTATTATTAATATTATTAATATTATTATTATTATTTTTATTATTATTATTAATATTATTAATATTATTTTTATTATTATTATTATTATTATTAACATTATTACTATATAATGAAAACCACGACATATACAACAAATTTATTATAAAGAGATAATTCTACTATAGTAGTATTGTCGAAGAGCTTTATTCAAAGCCCATTCCACATACTTCCGATATCTGGCAGCGCAGCAATGACATCCATCACCACAAGGGTATTCGGGTTCCATATCTTTTGACAATTTGTTTTGTTCGATATCCCATAGGAACTCATCTATTACAGTAAATATCCATATTGATGTATGATTGAATATCAAGTCTGGAATTATTGATGCTGGCTTATCCATGATTCCATGTATTTCTGGATAATAGAATTCCAGACGTTCTTTAATAACTTTAAAATAATCATCTAAAAAAAAAACAAGTAATAATAATAATAGTAATAATAAATTACCATAATGTTTTATTTCATTCATAGCTTGAACTGCGCTCAGTACAATCATTTTAATGATAAAAATTGAAATAACAATTACTTTTATACTAATTTACACACACACACACACATCTTTAGCTATAAACAATAAATATTAATTTATATAGATTTAAAAATGATTAAAGAAATTTTAATAATATTATTAGTTTTTAATATGGCCAACTCAATTGTTGTAACCGTTCAAGGTAAAAATTCAACAAGATGTGTATGTCCAGATACCGCTGTATTGATGGATATTTTGTATATGATAGATAGGCCTAGATATTTGAAAACTCCAGTCAAAAGATTATCTGAAAGAATGAGTAATTTAGAATTCCGATTTGAACATACATATGAGACTTTAAAAAGAGCTAAAAACGAATTATATGATGATATTATATATTTAAATAAGACCATTGGTACTATCAAAAATGAATTAAGAAAATCAATATTAGAATTGAAAGAAAATCATAAACTTAATGAAAAAATGATGAATCAAGTTCAATATAGTATAAAATTTTATTCTAATAAAACAACTGATCAGTTCAATCGTATAATGAAATTACAACAACACCCAGTTAACAGTGGCGGCAACAGCTTGAAAGAAGTTAACAGTGCCAACAAATCATCATTGCCATTTCCATTATATATTTTTACATATTTTCTTAGTATTACATGATTCTGATTGGTCGAATATAGTATAAATAAGCTTACACTTTCATATATTTTTATAAAATGCCAGAAACTAAATTTTTTATAACTTTGTTGAATGAGCTGGTCTCTAATAATAGAGAAGAAGATGAAATCATTAAAAACATGAAATTTATGGTAAACCGTACCGAGAAAATCGTTGAAGACATCCCATTCGATTATGAAAAAATTCTCAATTTGCCACCATTGGAGAGAAAGAAGGCATTCCAATCAATATTTAGTTACATGTTCGATGAAAATAATAAATGGATGCGAATAATAGTAGGATTAATGTACATGAAACACATGATATTAAAATCTGGATCCGACTATGAAAATTATTTCCAATGGTCTATAGAGGTATATTACTTTATATTGTTAATAATTTATTATTATTTAGGTGATAGAAACAAAAATTGATCCGTGGGTAGAATCAAACGGTGGATGGACAGCTATTATTCAAGTTACCCCAGAAGCCAAACGCTCTGATATTTATATCGAGAATTGCAAATTTTTATTAAAACTATTCACTGGAGTATCTGTTTTATATTTATGTAACAAGGTTTATCATAGATTTTAATAAATATTTCTTTGTTATTTTTATTAATAAAAACTATATTTTAAGGATTTATTGATTATTACATGTACATTCTTCATCACCACAAGATTCTATCATAATATTTTCTATAACATGATCAATACAATTCTTAAATTCGGTAGGCTCATCTTTTTCGGTAGCTTCTTCAACATTAATAATTTCTTCAGAATCATTAATAATTTCAGTATCTCCATCATTAACAATTTCATCACTCTGACATCCAGAATCACTCTGACATTCAGATTCGCAATCCGATTCTTTACTCAATGCTTCAACTAGAGTCAACATATCTCTAATTTTTACACCGGTTATTTCTTCAAGTTTATCAAACAAAAAGTTTATTAAATATTCTAAACCAAAATTAATTAATTATTTATATTTTATATTTTACCTTTTTCAGACATCATTTTAACACTATTTTAAAACTACTTATAATTTTGTTTATAGAATAACAAAGAAACATTAATACATTTATTAAACACTATACATTAAAATAACTGTGAAAGTCTAGCAGTAACAATTTTCCAGATTGGAGAAAGCACATCGTTTTGATCTGCTTTATATCCTTGGATTGTTATTGTTATATACCAGTTTTCCTGTTCTTTGAATCCTATTTCTGTAAATGCATCATAATATCTGGTATATTGACTCGTGAAGAACGCATTTTCATTGCATTTTAAATTGGAATTGATCTTTTTGAACGTATTATCAATATCCTTGATATCTAACATTGAGAGAGTGCCAGCAAGAGATTGAAATTGAGTCTTATTGAGTTTGACCGGATTTGCCAATTGCATATTAATAGGCTCCTTTAAAAAATACATTTTATAATTGTGGAACATCTGAACTGGTTGGACGCTTATTTTCTTGGTCATGTTTGATTTATGATCTCTATAAGGTGGTGACGCACTTTTATACCCTTGACTGATACTGATTAACCAATCAGAATCATGCATGATAAGTGCATGATAATTGCATGTTAAGTGCGTGACTGTATGTAAATTAACTAGTTGAGTTTTATGATTTTACATATATCATCTATATAAAATGTATTATTATTTTTATTATTATTACTATTATTATTACTATTATTATTATTATTATTATTTTTATTATTAATATTATTACTATTATTATTACTATTATTATTACTATACTAATAAAATTACTATTATTACTATTATTATTATTACCAAAACTAACAAAAATAAAACTATTACTATTATTATTATTAATATTATTACCAAAACAATAACAATAAAACTATTATTACCAACACTAACAAAACAAAACAAAAAATAAAATTCAATACATTTATTTTCGAAAAAGTTGGTATTTCGAAGAATTTCTAACTGATTTTGCCAGGCACCATTCCACATAGCGCTGGTATCGAAAATCGCAGCAGCTACAACCCAGAATACAAGGGTATTCGGGTTCCATCTCCTTTGGTCTTCTGTCAAGCTTAATATCCCATAGAGCTTGATCAATTATGTTAAAAATCCATATGTTGGTGGTTGTATAGACCAAATCTGGAATTACTGATTCAGGCTGGTCTTTGACTATTGCTCTGAGTTGAGGATAGAAAAAGAATAACCTTTCCAGTAATACGGCCTGATATTTATCTGGAAACAAAGATATTAATATTAATAAATAATAAATAATAAATTTACCATAATTTTCGATCTCTTTTTTGCTTAATTTTGTGCTTGAAGTATTTTCCATTTTAAAAATGAAATAAAATGAATAAGCAAGTTGTTTTAATCAATCATTAGCCAATCAGATATCGACCAATCCGGTGATTTCATTTTGTATATCACAAACAATATTTTTGTACTCTAGATTTCGCACCCCTAATATAACTATTTTGCCACTAGCAAACACGTTAACACACATTGGGTTGTATTTTAAAAGCCCCAGTGCAGGAAATAATTCTGGTTCGAACATACAAAGACATTTTGTTGACATGTTGTATAGATTGATAGATTGTCCTATATCCATGGTAACTGTAATTGACTGTATTTTAAGATCCTTTATTCTATATTGTAATTTATTGACATCTAAAGGTTTCTTACATCCCATGATTCTGCATTTGCCGGATTTGAAAAATATTATAGGGTATTTTCCACTCCTATCTACAATTTGCTGGGGTTTACCATTTGGAAACGTCATTTTTGATGCATCGAAAGTTCCTTTATAATTTATATTTGATAACATAATTAAACAATAAAGAAATATTAAGCTATATATATGAGTTTTTAGGAAGAGTTCATTAAATCATATAATATAAACAAAAACCTATAATTATACAAATTAATAATGGAATTAAGAAATGATGCGGTATATCAAATCGTTGGCCCAAGTGGTAGTGGTAAAACTATGTTTGTGTGTAAATTACTGAAATCTAATTTATTTCAAACAAAATTCAACAAGATTTATTGGCATAAGGGTGCAGATGAAGAACATGGATTAACTCAAGATAATTTCTGTAAATTGAAAAACATGAAAATAGTAAAGGGTTTCGATAAAAACTGGTCAAGTCGATTAAGGAAAGGTGATGTCATCATTATTGATGATTTGTATCAGGAAGCTAATAAAGAAAAGGATTTTAATAATTTATTCACAAAAATCAGTAGACACGTTGGTGTTACTGTGATCTTTATTACTCAAAATCTATTTCATCAGGGTGGCGCCCATCGAACAAGGAATTTAAATGTTCAATATTTAGTTATTTTCAAGAATCCTAGAGATGCAACAGTTATTGATTTTCTTGCTCGACAAGCATACCCTAATAATCGTAATTTTCTCATCAGTGCATTTCAAGATGCTACAAAATCACCACATGGATATATATTTCTTGATTTCACACAACAATGCAATGACGATTTAAGGGTAAAAACCGATATTTTCAATAAAGAAGGTGCCATGGTATATAAACAAAGTTGAAAACTTTAACATGTAAAAATGTTTATGAAATCCAGGCTTAAAAATATCCGAAAACTTAGACAGAGTATTAAAAAGACTATAAATAAAGTTCCACCAAAAACCAGTTATACACCATCTAAAAAGCTAATAACTGAGAATTACCCTGCAATGAATCTAATTTCGAAAAACATTATTAAAAAGAGTAAGAAAATAGATAAAATTGTAAAAAATCATAGGAGTTTCCCATATTTTAATGCATTGTTAAAGGCTTCGAGTATGAAAAGAATGTCTATTTTACAATCATTTCCAACTTTTGTTGTCGATGATTTACTCAAAATTCTATTAAAAGTAGTCAGAGGTAAAATTAAAATCAGTAATTCTAAAAAACTAGTACTGAATAAACATCGTAAGCCTTTGTTATCACTAGTAAATAATAAAAATCGTAAGCAAATGAGAAAAATCATATATAAACAACAAGGTGGTTTTATTGGAGCAATGTTACCATTAGCATTATCATTATTATCACAATAAACGATGGGCAATCATTACCTAATGTTAAATTAAAATTTAAATCATCTTGTTGTAATGGAGAAGATTTGGACGAACCCAGAAGACGAAGCAGGTTTCGGTGGAGTGGCAAAGTTAAGGAAAAGAGTCCCAAAGTCGAAAAAGGAAACGCAAAAGTGGTTGTCAGATCAGCTTGCGTACAGTTTAAACAAACCAATGCGGAAAAGATTTCCAACGAGAGCTTATAAAACATTCGGTATTAATGATTTATGGCAAATGGATTTGATGGAGATGATACCGTATTCGAAAATTAACAAGGGTTATAAATATATTTTAACGTGTATTGATGTTTTCAGTCGTTTTGCTCGCGGTGTACCAACAAAGACAAAATCTGCAGAGGAAATATCTAAAGCAATTAACTCAATGTTTAAAAATGAGCATCCAGACAATTTGCAAACCGATTTAGGTATTATTATTATTATTATTATTATAGGCAAGGAGTTTTACAATAGTAAAGTTAAGCAAATCCTGGATCGTCTGAAAATAAATCATTATTCTGTACATTCTCAATACAAAGCCGCTCATGTTGAAAGATTTAACCGGACATTGAGGGATAGATTGAAGAAATATTTCGTGCATCAAGGTAATAAAATATGGATAAATGTATTACCGAAAATACTTGTTAGTTATAATAATTCATCACATCGAGGTCTGAATGGTTTGAGACCCGTAGATATCAGCTCGAAAACATTAGCTAAATCAGTACGATCTAAAACAGTTGCTATTACAAAACCAAAATATAAAGTTGGTGATTACGTTAGAATTAGTAAAATATCTGCTTCACCTTTCATCAAAAATTTCGATAGTAATTGGAGTGATGAGGTATTTCAAATTACTAAAATTAATACTAAACAGAGTCCTGTAATGTATGTTATTAAAGATAGTGATAACAATTTAATACAAGGGAAATTCTATGAACAGGAATTACAAGTTATTTCCAAACCTACAGTGTTCAGAATTCAGAAAATATTGAAAACTAAAATGGTGGGTAAGGATAAACAATACTATGTCAAATGGCATGGATATCAAAAACCCTCATGGATATCATCAAAAGACCTAGTAAAATGAGTTTCTATACAATTTTACCGAGTAATAGTTGCCCACTAATCCATCCGGAAAATCAAGCAAGTAAATTTATGGTTGATCTTCAAAATCCCATTTATTTACATGGAAATTGGGAAGTTGCTTTGCAAGACTTTACATTTGTGTACAATACATTCCCATTTTATAGTCATTGTAAAATCGGTTACAAGAAACGTGTACCCAAAACCTGTAGTGGTATTTTCTCAATCAATAATTTTGAACGATATTGTCATATTCCGAATCAAATTTTAGATGAAAATTGTGGCATGTTTTTCAAAGATGGATTGAATGTTAGTTGTGATTATAGTCCATTTACAATAAAGTTTGAAAGTATTGAGGATGCCAAGCGAATGGGTTGTGATAAGCTTAGCATTGTTGTTCCTGGTACTGAATACCTAATACGTTTCAAAACATTTGATGAAAAAAGTGTAACAATCGAAAACATCAAAATATCACTATCATATATTAATGAAGTTGAAGAGACATTTACATTTACTAATGATTTATATATTGAAACACTTGAAGAATTACATAAATATATTTCATTCAATTGTTTACATATATTTAAAACTATTGAATTTGTTAAAGATGGATTATGTAAATTCAGTCTGAATAATAACATTTGTGAAATTACATTTGATAAAAATTTGGCTAATACATTGGGATTAGATAAGCAAACATATAGGACAAGTGCTTTTGGTGTACGCAAACCAAAAATAATAAAACTTCATAGGCAAATGTTCATATATACTAACATCATCGATCCTATAATTGTTGGTGATTCTTTGGTTCCTCTTTTGAAATCTGTTTGGGTTGATAAACATGACCAGGATGAAGTTGTCAATATAAATATCGATAATCCCATGTATTTACCGGTATCAACATCATGTATAAACAATATAGAAATAAATATTCGTGATGATAGCGGTAAATTTATTGAATTTAGTAAAGATACAAAAACTCATTTGACATTACATTTTCGTAAATTAGATGGCCAATAACGATATTATTAGTATGTATAGTGGTAGCCAAAGTGGTGGCGAATTACCATATTTTATTGGTAAACAGTATGGATCAGGTTGGTTGAGAACAATTGGTAGATTTGCACTTCCTATTCTTAAACGCCTTGGTAGTTTTGGTATGAAAACTGCTAAAGATGTGATAATGAATGAGCAGAAAATATTGCCATCTCTGAAATCAAATGCATTATCCGAGTTAGGGAAAGTTCTACCTAGTGTTGCAGGTATGTTTCAAAAACAAGAACCTGCACCGATTCCAAAACGTAAAAGACATCATAAACATATAAACAAACGAATGAAAGGACATGGAACTATATTTCAAAAATGATTTGTGGTAAATCTGAATTGTGCTTATTTGATAGACCGTCTCCCCAAGCAGTAATTGAAATGGGGGCCTTTGAAGAGGTATTCCCGATGAATTCTATTATGGATAGTAGAACCGATATTGAATTTTATATTAATGGTTCCCAAACTGAATATTTAGATTTGAATGATACATTGTTAACTGTTCAGATCAAAGTTGTAGATAAAGATAGAAAACCGTTGGGTGAACCTAGTGATGTAATACCAAACAATTTCTTGTTTCATACACTTTTTAAAGATGCAGTTCTCGGATTTAATAATATCAAGATTGAGGGTGGTAACAGTACATATATTCACAAAGCTCTAATAGAAACTATTATAAATTACAATAGTGATACTAAAAATACATGTTTAACTCCTATGGGTTATGGTAGTGATGATGATAGGAAAAAGTGGATTAAAGGATCGAAATTATTTACCATGTGCTCATCATTACAACTCGATTTTATGGATCAACCGAAATATTTACTCCCAGGTGTTAATGTACACATTAGATTGAAAAGATCTGATTCGGCATTATCACTAACAAGTGCCACCACAACACCAATTCTTCAATTAGTTGATGCAAAATTATTGGTAAGAAGAGTTCGTATTGAGCCTTCTGTATTAGCAGGTCATCAATTGGGGCTTAATTCTAAGCATGCAATATATCCATTGAAAACAAAGGAAATTGTTCAATTTGCTATTGCTAAGGGTTCAGCTTCTTTCTATAAGGAACAAATATTTGGAGATAGAAGAATGCCCAACTTTATATTGGTAACATTTCAAAGTGAATCTCAATATAATGGATCATACTTAACATCGAGCTCAATTTTCAAAAACTTTGGTGTAACATCGCTAACTTTATCGAAAAATAGTGATTATAGAGAAACATATACTCAAGATTTCGAAAATGATAATTATTGTGCTACATATATGCAGAGTATAGTTAGAAATATGGGTTATTTGGATAAAAACCTTAATTGTGGTATAACTCTTGAAGATTTTAAAAGCAAATATCCATTCTTCACATTTGTTTTGGCACCCGATTTCGATTTAAATCAGAGTCAATTACCTCAAAATGGTAATTTACGATTAGATATAAAGTTTGCTAAAGCTACAACTGAACCGGTACATGTTGTAATATATGGAGTATTTGAAAATGAGGTTCAAATAACTGCAAACAGAACAGTGTTGGTTTGAACGAAGTTCAAACGTTGTTGGTATAAATGTATAGATAATTTATGATAATTTGTCATGGAGTAAGTTTTTAAATGTATTATTAATATTATTGATGTAGTTCTGTTCAGGTCTATCGAATTGGAAAACAAATACTAGGACATGAATTTTTAGGGGTTTTTCCTCTTGATAAAATTCCATATTTACGTAATAATCAAGCCATAATCGTCAATACTCAATCGTCTCATCTCGGTGGAGAACATTGGTTAGCAATATATATGAAACCTAGCAAGATATTTGTATTTGATCCTATGGGTTTCTATTATCCGGCTTTAATGGTTTCGAAACTGCAAACAATGGGTAAACCTATTGTCTATAATAAAACTATGTATCAAAAACCATGAACCTTAACATGTGGTCAACATTGTTTAGCTTGGTTATTATCCAAGAGATTTGATGATTAATAAATGTATTAATGTTTATTGTTATGTTTTAACTATTAATATTTTTATTTATTATTACTTTTTATAAATATTATTATTTTTATTATTATTATTATTATTATTATTATTAATATTATTATTATTATTAATATTTTTATATTATTATTATTAATATTATTTTTATTATTATTATTATAAATATTATTATGTGTTTAATTAAAGCTAATGCATCATCACAAAGACAGTGCATGTTAAGTGCGTGATCACAAAGACAGTGCATGATAAGTGCGTGATCATCACATGATAAGTGCATGCATACACAAAATTGAATAAAGAAAACACATGCAAACAAAAGTATGTATGTGATTTACAAAGAAAACACATACAAACAAAAGTATGTATGTGATTTTACAAAGAACGCATGCAGTCACAGTGTAGACTGCATGTGTTTTACAAAGAAAACATGTCTAAAAATCTCTCACCTATATGTGTGTATTGCTTAAATGTGATTGGCTAAATCCTGAAAATATTATTCTCTTTATAAACATTGACAAATGTAGAATTTGTCACAATTATTTCAAAATTTTACTCGCGGGATTTCAAAAATTTTAAAATGGAGAACTCAAGAATTTTACGCCAATTGTTGGTCGATGAAAATGGTAAGGATTTTTAATTTATTTTTAATTTTATTATTATATTTTTCTAGATTGGTATACTTTAACAGAAATACAAGATCAGTTAGATCGTGAAAATGATGTTATAATTATCGAAGATGATGGTAAATTTTAATTTTATATGTTTTATTTATAAATTATTTTAGAAGTTATTTTAATCGAAGATACAAAAAAATAATATGACCTTGACCTACTTTTGAATGACCTTGAAAAAATATGATGAGTCATCCAATGACCTTGAATGAGTCATGGTCTTTGTTTAAATGACCTTGAGAAATATGATGAGTCATCCAATGACCTTGAATGAGTCATGGTTTTTGTTTAAATGACCTTGAAAAAATATGATGAGTCATCCAATGACCTTGAATGAGTCATGGTCTTTGTTTAAATGACCTTGAATAAGTCATGGTCTTTGTCTTTTGGACTTAGAAAAATTTTCTCTCAGCGGGGGGGAGGGGGTACTGTGCTGGATGTGACATGTGCTGGATGTGACACATCCCACTACTTAACCATTATCATTAATTCCAAAAATCACTATTTTTTTAAAAACTTTTTTAAAAAAATCCAAATAATGCAAATCTTAATGTTATTTCATCCACCATTATTATTTATTTTAATTATTATCCTACAATCACATGCATACAAGTGAGCAAAATTAATCTTCACCAACTAATTAAAAACTAGTACTTTGGTGTGGGATGTATCCGTAGTGAATGGTAATTCGCCGGGTCAGATCTCCTCTCCAAGATCGTCAACGTCAGACTCTCTGTAGAGAGCTAAGGATCACGAGAAAGGAGAAAATAGTACACACATAAAAAAGGAAGAATATAAAGTCTAATGAGCAAGAAAGAAGTAAAAAGATTTTCCAGAATAATAATGCAAAAGAAATTTGAGCATTGATAAGAAATATGAAGAACTAGAAAAATTGAAATTACAAACTTAGTAGTCAATCAATGTAGGTATCATTTGGTCAAGTACTGCATGATAGAAATCAACGATAAGTACGTATGTTGGCATAAAGTTAATTCCTAATTAGAAATTAAATCAAAAAGTTTAATTATTGTTTTTAAAAAAAAAGATCCTTTTTGATATTAATTTTTAAGTTTATAGAATCTTATTCAGACTCCAAACGATCACGGGTAAACGTTTAGATTTTCAGGAACAAGTAACGATTATCATTTCATGCCGAGGGGGTCATTATTAATTCCGACCTTACAAAATTTAAATGAATAATTATCTCACAGTTGTGATTTTAATATTTGATATTTTTATTATTATTATTATATCTTGATCAATTTTTTAAATTTTAATATCATGGAAAAGAACTGCAGGAAGAAACAACGACAAAGCCAAAGAAGTGTCTTGGAAAGTCTCAACAGTTTAAAGAAAAATAAATAGAAAAAATAAACTTGAATATAAAATAAAATGTTTATTGTGTTAATTAAAAAACTTTCATGTTTAATTAAATTTTTATTTTTTTATGATTAAAAATTAATTGCTAACCATCTAAGATTTACCCAAAAGTCAATCAAGGAAATCGTTCGGATTCAAAAGCATATTATTAAAATAATAGAATAAGTTGAAATATCTTAAGGTTTCTACCAAATTCTATGTTAAATGGAACAAAACTGGCATGTTTTTAAAAAAAAAGGAATTTTTATTAAATATCATTTTACTTATATTAACTTACTTAAAATATTAATTTAGAAAAATCAAAAATAAACAATTAAAGAAAAAACGTTTATTAATAAGATATCAAAATCCCCATACCAAGTTGATAACGATCCAGAAGGCATTATCACAAAATACAACGAGAATGGGGAAGTTTTTCTGAAAAATCAGGAAAATAAAATCTAAAATCGATAAATTAAAATGAGTAGAAAAATAATTTAATGGGCTCACCCGAATATGTATGCGGAATTATGAAATTCCATTCTAAAAATAAAACGGAATTTCTTGTTAAAATCGATAATTTTCGAGTTTGGGATTTTAAAGGGAAAGGGTGCAAATTTCATATTATGGATAATATTTTCAATTAAAACCATATTATTAGGATCCCATACATACGTTACTCGACCGACCTGTTCCTGAAATAACCAAATTAAACTAAAAAACTCCTCAAAAGTAATGGAATTCTTCATAAAGCCTCCATCGGTTCATGGCCCATTATATTTTATCTTAATATGCACGATCACCTTAAATAGTTTTCATCCTTATGGCCATAAGATTATTTCGAACTCAAGTTTCAACTAAATTTGAAATTTGCTCCATTGTTTTAGTGCAATCTACCCAAACCAAAACAATAGACGCAGAAAAATTCAGACGGGACGTAGCCCACTATCACAATGAGGTCCTAAAAAAGAGCCAGAGAGCTGAGTCGATGATCCGAAGATACCATTGGATGGAGGAGACATGGACTCGGCCGGAGCAGGCGACCAAATTGAAACAGCAAAACGAATTGCTAAAAAACCAACACACAGAGATGATGGCCGAACTCGACAAGTTAAAGAAAGAAAATTGCCAACTAAAGTTGAAAGAAACAATCAGGGCAGAGATCGGACCTCACTCCAGCACAGATGATCCGAGTGTCGCCTGGCCCATTTCAAGATTTATATCAACCAATACCCAAATGAATCGTGATCCACCATCGAAATCAAATCACAAAAAATGTCACCCCAGTAAAGTGAAAGGGAAAGAAGACGTCGATTGAAGACCGCTCTTCTACTGGGGCAGATAAAGAAATTTGGACCCTCATCTGTTGACATTCTCTAACAATCTTTCAGTTTTGTAGTGATCTATAACATTTTTTGGGATTTGGGTCGATGGTCGTTTGAAATCATTTAAAATTTTCTATAAACAACACTTTTAAAACAAAATATAGCGATCAAGGAGTCGATATTATTTCAATTAATTTCAGAGAGACCTATAATTAAAATAAGCATGAATACCTTCTATGGTAGCTCTTGAACCCAAAGGTTTTCTAGGGCATTAGCAGTCATGGTAGTATGGGTCACCTTTTACTAGGAACAGCCCTGTGGGATACATTTCCAACGTCATTTTGACTGGTATCCAATGGTAATATCTCTTATGCACACATCTGGTGGGAATCCCTTGCAAGTGACCGCGAAAATCCTATATATTTTACCCATCAGGTGCCCAGCATAATGGAATAATGGAAGAGAGGTACTATGAAGATATTTAACACAACAAGCATAAAAAAATCAATAATACGAACAATGACAAGGATTGCTAGGAGGATGGATATAATGACAAATGTCAGTACAGTATATATTAGTATTAGGATGAGATAAGAGAAGAATGGGACATAAATGTCAAAATCGAGCACATGCCTTCTATCGACAGCTTGTTGGATCCATGGATCGTTCGGTCAATTATAGCAGTAGTAATAGCGCTCACATTTTGCGGACGATCCACCCACTCTAACACAGTTCCAATGTTGCTTAGCAACAGGTACGGAGTGGTAAATATTTGTAATGAGTTGTTTGGGTAGCAACCATATAGTCGCAAAAATCCCCACACCCAGAAATCCACCATGTGACTGATAGTTAAATAAAATGGAAATGGTTTAAATACTCACTAAAATGACTTTTTTATGTAGTTAAATTGACTATGTCTATAGGTGGTCATATTGTGGGGTTATATGTGGTTTCTAACCTTGACCCCTTTACATACAATATTTCACGCCCGCCAATGGTTACCCGTTGCTAGGCAACGTTGGAACTGCAACCATTGGTTATAAGACCGCCAAAGATGAGCTCTGTTTCCAGAACTGCTAAGGCCCGGCCTCATATCGGGTTCAGTGGGCTGTTGTTAGAAGGCTTCTGCCCGTCATATTATTTTAGGTCCCTTAAGTGTTCTCTCATCGAATTAGTTATTCAGATAATCCTACACACTAATTATTGTAAAGGGAGGGAATCAAAATCAAAAAATTTATTGGATTAATATTACACAAATTTTTAATACTAAGACATAGAATGTTAGTTTATTTCTTCGCGCCTTGAGTACGCTTTCGTAGTCCTTTGGCCCTACCTGGCCTTGCATGAGGTTGAGAACGTTTACTGGAGTTGTTTGACTGATTCAGATCTCTGTAGGCTAACTGTGCTGGAGTGAACACCAGGGGATAGGTCACCACGCTCCCTTCTTGGCACGCTGATAGAGCAACCTCTAAATCCCGAATTTGGGTTCGTTGGGCCTGATTGAGTATCTTTTCATCTCTCCACCCCTGTTGGATCGTGGTGAGACGCTGGTAGACATCCTTCATTTTCGTCGGTTCTACCCAGGTGGTTTTGATTTGATGTATCTCTCGACACAATTGTAGGAGTTGGCGATGCAAATTCGTGTTTTCCCGTCGCATGTCTCTCAGTCCCCGACTGAAAATTCTTGTCGATTCCATTTCTAAACGGAAAAATATTTGGTTAGTTACGCCGATAAAACAGCATCATTATCATTTGTAGTCCGACTAGTTAATTAAACTCATTCGCCAATGACTTAGTTGTTTTGGATAAATTGTCTTAGGTTCAACAAATACTTCATAACGTGTCATAAGGTTGTTTTGTTCTTTCTATTAATTGTTTATAATTAAAATCCTAGCTACAGACTTCTCCGGATTTCGACAGTGTACTTCACTTTATTACTTACGAATTATGTAGTAAAATCGTGTTCCTTATGAAGAAAAAAATTATTGTTCAGTATCCTCATCATTGTAATTCTATTTATCAAAGTAAAACGAAGAAATAAACACTTTAAAAATTTTATTATACATTCAGAGATTACAACTCAGGTCTTGCTTCTGGGTTCATCCTCGACCCTTGGGTAAATTGTTTTGGTGTAGAAGATCCATATGTTTCCACTGAAAATGTCGTCGGGCATATGCGTGATCCCCAAACTGCCGTTGTCCGAGCCGGTTCCTAAGTGCTGGCTGTATTAGTCGATCTGGTAAAATCAGCTTGATCGGGGCATCCATACCCATCAGTCTAGGATCGTCCAGCTCATATGAAACTCCATATTCTCGAGCGAAGTCATCTGTACTCGGGATTAGACCACTGGCGATGTCAGCGTTCACGCGGGCTAAGTGCCCCCGGGTCATGTTTGCCTTCCAATGATACTTCTTCTCGAGATTTTCTAGTCATAGTAAGCTGAATTCGGCTTGTTGGCGAGCCTCTCGTGCCGGGTTCCTACATGGTTTCCTCTTGATAGTTATACTCGGTAGCTCTACCTCATCGTCACGATCGTCCGGCCGTCGGGGCCAACTGGTTTTGCCGTACGTCGCCAGTAAGTAGCCATGATCCCACAAGACTTGTCGGTATTTTGCAGCTGAGTGAGCAGGTACTTGCAGGGTGACCCGCGAATCGTCAACCCATCCGCCGTGCGGATCTCTGTGATCTAAATAATCACATTAATTAACATCATGGTGTGAGTGTCATATTATTGGTTAGCATAAAGTCCTACGAAATCGCTAATGTAATTGCTATCATCGATAGTCATTATGCATGTGAATAAATACAAATCATAATAATTCAAGAATATTTATCATTGTAAAATGGGAGTTGTCTACCTCGTTTTCGTTCGACGAAATTGCCTTCTAGTCCTCCCTTATTAGGCGGTTGGTCATCCTGGAACCGATCTCCAGACTGCTCCTTTCTTTCACGTCTACCATCCGTGTGCGGTTGATGTTGTTTAGACATTGTTGGCATTCTTATTTAATCACCGAATTTATAACTCTCTCTCTATATATATATATCTATATATATATATATATATATATATATATATATATATATATATATTAAAAGATAACACAAATAAAAAACTTTTTTCGTATGATATATTTCGACAGCATAACTGTCATCTTAAGGTACTCAAAACCAACTAAAAATATTATGAATTAACTTTTAATTTAAACAAATTATTTTTTATTAATTTAATTTTGTAATAAATAAATATTTATAAAATATATTCATATAACTTTTAATTAATTTAAAATTTCATTTATATTTTAACTTTTTAAAAAAAATTAATGTAATTTAAAATTCAATTATTTTAATAATATTTAAAAAAAGTTTTTTTTAAAAAAAACAATACATAAACATGATTTAACAAACGTAAACTATTTAAAAACATTCAAAACATTCGTAGTCACAGCACTTTGCACATTAATCTTTGGATCCAATGACCTTATCAACAATGCTTCACATATCACGCATTCCCAATAATTATTAAAAATTTTCAACAAAATTCTAAAATCAGACATTCCTCTTTCACTTTTACAGCCTCTATTGTGCTCACTAATATTGGTCAAACCCTTCAATCGACAATGCTCTAGAACTCGAGTACAGAGATGACGGGAAGTCTCTCCAATGTATGTGGCATTACACCCATTACATGTAAATTGATAAACGAGATCAGAACACAATCCAACCGGAGATTTTGATTTATTAATGAACATATTGCGTACCTTACACGAATTAGAGACGATCTTATGTTCTAAATTTCCCATCTGTTTACTTAACTTCTTTTTATAATTTGTAAAACCTTCAGAGTACGGCAATACTAACACATATTTAGGCTCAATTTTTTTATATTCATTTTTACTATTATTTAGATCAACACTCAATTCACACCCATTTGACAAACTACACTCAGACTTTCCAAAACATGGATCCTTAGGATTTTTAATCAATTTATCAACAGTCTCTTTTATCATCAACAATAAAAATGATTTAGAATATCCATTCTTTATCAACAATTTATTTTTTTCTCCGCGAAAGAATATTCGTGTTTATTTATTTTTTATTGATTAAAAAATTCTTTATGATTGTATTTTAATTGTTCGTTTCACATATATGATTTTTATATCAAGGATCTTTTCTCCGTGGAAGGGTTATCATATCTTTACTATAGGTGGTTTTAAGTCAAATTACCCTGATTTAATTTATTGTTATAGTAATTTTTATTTCGGCGAGAACATTAGATCTGTTTCGTTATTAGGATTCTGTTATCGCTATTCTCTTTACTAGATCCCTCGTCACTATCTGTTTATTTAAAGGGTATTATTAAGCTAGTACCTAATCTAGACAGGTTCCTTACTATTATTTAGGTCAGAAATTTATAAAGTTTTTTCACTAACGCGGTTCTATGATAAGTAAATGACCATGGAAGGCTATCGCTACATTGAAATTATATAGTTTATTGGATTTAGAGTTGATTCGATATATCTCTCTTTATTTTCAATCATAATACAGAATAATATTCACAAGTTCATTTAAATTAGTTGCATCGACTCCGAATTTCCACCTAACGACCCCTTGAATTTGATCTTAAGGAGTATGTGTTCACATTAGATTTTAAGCGTGCCCACTAGACTACTTGGTGTGAGAAATTTAGCCGATCTGTGGTATAGATTTTAGGTCGAATTTTCGGGAGATGGGTGAAAGAAAGCTAGCCAAAAGACTTGTTCCTGATCTTCCCACTGCCCCTATAGACGAACATGATTTTGCGTTCGAGCCCGTAAAACGGGCACAAGCTATAAGCGGAGATACTGCACTTACACGGCTTGGTAGTTATGTCGTATTTTAATATCTTGCATAGTGTGTGACTGTGGGCCGGAAAAATTTCGACATGAATAATTCTTTCATTTGAACGTATATTTTGAATCATTACATAGGCATCACATTTCTCTTCTAGCATTCATTAATATATACAACAATTATTTCCCACACATACGCTCAAGTAGTGCTTACATAGAAGAATGCCTGAGTTCGTATTATGGCAAATTATTATCGATAGTTGATCTTTTGATTATTGATTCGGCCGAACAGTGATTCTCAGATTTTCTGAAGATAAGTGACTTTGCTCACTAAGTGAATGCATTAAAATTCGGTGAAAATAAATTGGTATATATACCTGTTCTGTGACCCTAACCTTGCGTGTTATTTTTAGTGCGATAAAACAAATTTTACCTTGAAATTATTTGTATAAACTAACTCTAATTCTTATTATTTTCTTGATTTAATTCGACAATTCGTTTCTTTATTTTTTAATTGAATTATTTCTAATTAATCTTATTTTATTTTACTTCCACTTCTCATTAATTCTTTATTTTTACGTAAATTGTCGATTTTCGGTCAAATCTTCATGTTATTCTGTTATTTTTATGTAAATTTCATGCTGATCTTGATGCCTTTTGTTATTATTTTAATTTATTTTTGTGTTTTTGCTTTTTATATATTAATTGTATCTTTCTCATATTTTTAGGTGTTTAGTTGGTGTTTATGGGTCTGATTTTAAATCTGTATGCTGAATTTGCGTGCTGTTTCCAATTCATTTAAACAAAATTCAGTGCTCCCCAACAATATTTTGGACATAAACACAACTTTTGATTTTTTATGCTCTATTGACTAATTTATATAGATATACAGTGTTTTTATTTGGTTTTGTGACTTATTCTTTATCATTCGTATTTATTTTTAATTTGAAATTTTATTCTTTATCTTCTTTTTAACCTAATTACCATCCAGGTTTTCGACTTTATTTAGTTATGTTTTCCAAGTTATTTTTACTTTTATGTAGAAATTCTAGCTTGTTTTATTTTTAAATATATTTTTATATTTAGTACGTTAATGATTCTGTTTTTATTTTGATTAATTGTTGTTCTGAGTTCATCATTTTAAGTTCTTTTGGCGCGCCGGTTTTTGATTCTATGTTAACGCGCAATTTTTAACAATTTTCTTGCCAGTCAAGTTTTTAGAATATAGAATTTTGATTTGTTATTTAAGATCATCCATTGCGTACCAATAATTACAGGTTCTAGATTATTAAGCGAATTTCCCATAAAATATTAATTACATTAATCTCAAAAGAAATGATTTAAATTTTAATTACCTTTTGTTTATTTAATACACTATATTATATATCGCAAAATTAAGCTTGCAAATGGTTACTTTATCCATGATATCATAAAATTATTCGTGGGTTTTTTAAAATGAGTAGATTTGACAGGTATTACAGAAAGTCACTATTGTCGAAAATTTTCGTAAATGGTTGGGGCAATCCAGACTTATTATTACGGTTAATTTTAATACAAATTTGACTTTAAATTACTTAATCAATTATAGTATTGTTGAAAACCATAACATTATTTCGAAAAGAGAAACCTGTAAAAATTTAGTAAAATCCTTCGAAGTTAAGACCCAAAAAGTATCTTATTGGAATTCATTGTATTTATATTTGTTTGATGTAGAAAGAAGAAAATAGTACTTCAATAACGATTGAAGGTAGTTTTTTATCACCATTTCATAACATGATACCTGGTGGTATGGATGAAAATAATAGAATAGCGAAGTAAATGTCTTAGTGTTGAAAATGAATGTTATTTACTATTATAGATTTCAGTTAGTTGTTCCGAAAATTTGGAGAAGTAAATATAAGCCATTATGTATACATTTTCCAGGAACTGGTGATCATGTAAGACTTAATTTAATACGTAAAAGATCATTCAATTTTATTGAATATAGATGTATTAATTAAATTTAAAGTTGAATAATTATTAGTTTATTTTATAACTAAATTTAATATAATGGAAAATAGAATTTAACACACAGTTCCACACTATATTTACTATTTATATGATGTGATTTCAATTAATAAAATAAATTTTTTATTTTTAATATGAACGATAAAAAAAGTTTTTGTGACTATTTTTGTTCATTGCTAAACAATATTTTCTGCATTTATTTGATGCTAGTCTGATTCCTTGTGGACTTGTTCATATTTAGGTTGAGGTCGTTGGATCTTATCTTTTTGATGAAGCGCCACTTTTTCCGTTCCATGAATTCTGATTGTGGTAGGCTGAGGATGTGACCTTGACATGGCTTGGATTTCAAAAAACCTCTTTATAAGCTTCGTTCACCATTTAGTGCTGTAATTCTCAACGAAGGTTATGAGAGCTTGGAAAATGCAGATATTTTTTTAATATTTCGACTTCAGTTTCTAGCGCAAGCTGTTAGCGTTATTTATGCTTTACATAATTATAATATCAATAATTTTCCACATATATATTTCAGTTAATACATTATTATAGCTTAATTAATGAATATTTACTGTGTTTTAAAACTTTCTCTTTCATTTCTTTGAATGCTTTCTTCAATCCAGATTATTTTTGCACTATTTTTCTCACAAACGCTCTTGATTTCAATCCATATTTTTTTAATAAATCTTCGACGATAGTTAAATATACCTAAAAAGCTTCTCAAATTCTTTTACCCACTTAGACCTCTGAAAGATTTAATAGCCTCAATTTTACTCTGGTATGTTTGAATTCCTTGACAGTTATTTATCTGCCCTAAAATTTTTACTTCGCTATTTAATAATTGACACTTCAGCAGTGGCGGATTCAGACCATCTTGTAAGGAGGGGGCGATTTAGGCAATGACGTCATATATAGTTATCCCAATAGTCCGATTTAAAATTCGCACCAGACAATTTTATTAAATTTCATATCACTTTTAAACAATCTACTTAATAAGCCTAATTTACTTCCATTTTCAAACAACATGCTGTGTTAGATGATATGTTTGCTGACGTTTAGTATTGAACTTCCACTAATAATTGACGCACTGGATAATATATCTAAATGAAATGACAGAACAACTTCATCAAAAGCAAGAACTTTATTATCATGAATTAGAGAAAGTGAAAAAAAAAAGACCTGTTGATTGTTTTAAAACAAAAAAGAGTAAACTGCGTAGAAATGTTTGCTGAAATTATTAGATTAGCAGAAAAAACAATAATTAAAAAAGATAGTATTACCTAAAAAAGAATAGTGCAACGACAGACTTGCCGGGAGAATATACCTTCGGATACATTGGAAGAATATTATAGGCAATCAATTTATATCACTC
Source organism: Schmidtea mediterranea (assembly GCA_022537955.1). Taxonomy (NCBI): domain Eukaryota; kingdom Metazoa; phylum Platyhelminthes; order Tricladida; family Dugesiidae; genus Schmidtea; species Schmidtea mediterranea. The sequence goes on from CM039680.1 coordinate 191,130,972, forward strand.
CACTTGATGCACTAATAAAGGACATAAATACACGTTTTTGCAAAGAAAATTTGTAATGTCTCCAAATCTATTCTTTGATGTCAGAAAATATTATTAAACTGAATCATAAAGGGGTTGCCGAAACTGTTTCTCCAATCAGTAATGCCTATGGTAGTGGTTCTCAGCCTCTTCAAATAGCGGCACCCTAACGGAAATTTTGAAAAAATTGACGGCACCCTACCCTTTTTATAATAATATTTCAGCTATAAAAATAACAAGTTTTGTAAGTTCTTTATTTAATAAACTAAATCTTTTAAAACATATATTAATGTGAAATTTGAACTTGATGCTTTTTGCATATCTCCTTAATATTAAGTCGCGTATTTGACAAACATACTCTTAACTCATTCTCAATTGAGTTCAGCTTTTGCCTTTTCCTGTTCTTAATATTTACCAAAGATTAATATTTACCAAAAATAATTGATATATGTACCGCTATTTTAAGTAATTCAAAATCTAATATAATAGCCTTTTTTAAAATCAATCCTTATATGAAATTAATAAATTTTCAATAATAAAATTAGCAGAGCTCGCGGCATACTTTCATATCCCTATAGCACCCTATAGTGCCGCAGCACCCCGGTTGAGAAACACTGGTCTATGGCATCATTCTTGGACTTAGTATCCAAAACTTACCTTTACCTGAATTTACAAGAATAGGACGGAATATAATCGCTGCCTACTTATCTTTTTGTTGTTTTTGATTAATGTGACCAGGTACAATATCCAATCACTAACAAGTTGTTCCAAATTATTAAAACATGCTCTCTAAGTGTTGCCAGTGCTGAACGTAGCTTCTCAACCCTGTGACGAATTGAAAACCTGGCTGAGAACACGAAAAGCAGAAAACAGACTGATGGATAGGCCCTACTTAATGTACACAGAGACATCCTAGTAAATGTTGAAAACGTGATTGATCGTTTTGCGAAATTGTGAAATCTTAAACGAGATTTTGTGTTATAAATTGTTAAAATAATAAACAAATCAAGGTTTTAAATATGTTATTAATCAGACAACTAAACTCTAGTCTCCATCAAATAATTGTATTTCAATAATTTTAAATCACCTCAAAATATAATTTACAACATTATATTTCTGCATTAAATTTGAATATTTTTTTTGACATTGCATGATTTCTTAATAAAGAGCTGCAAACACCAAGTAAAAGTCACAAAAAATTTCTTTCAAAATAATGTAAGGTGAGGGCAACCCTCCCTATGGATCCGCTACTGCTTTTCAGAGTAAATTCTTCATTTTGTTTCCATTATTTTCTCTAGAACCTTTCCAAACACCTTATAATGCTCCTCAATTGTTTTTGTAAAAATTAAAATTTCATCAAAATATACCATAACTCCTTTCCATAAAACCTTCAATATTTTTTCGTTTGTTCTTGAAATGTACCCGGTGCCGCTGCAATGCCAAAATGGCATTTTATTAAAACAGAATTGGCCTTTGGTAGAAAATCTATCTTTTCCTGAGATTCCATGTCTAATTTCCTTTGATAATAAGCGTTCCCAAAGTCTATAGAATTATAGTATTTAGATTCATGTCATATATCTAGAATTTCTTCTAAATTCGGCATGTGAGAAGCTTATCTATCGGTAATCTTATTAAGCTGTCTAAAATCTAAAATCTGATTTCTTTTTTATCTTTTTTCCACACGCATACTAATGGCTTATTCCGATGTGAATTACATTTTCTTATGATATTATTTTCTAGATTCTTTATTGCATCATTTATTTTCTCCTCCACATTGATCGGTTGTCTTCTGGGTTTTTTTCATAATTGGTCCCCCATTTATGATGATTTTATATTCACTCAAATCAGTGTATCCAATTTCCCAGTTATTAGTCATGAAAACACTTTGATTCTTTTTCACAATCTATAACAGCCTTTTATTTCTGTTTAATGTTAACATTTCTATTGTTTTTTGAAGTCTGTTGTTTTCCGTAATATTTTCCCCAAGCTTAGCTTCTTTTTCGCATATAAATTCATTATATCCTTCTTCATTCTGTTTAATTTAGCTTAACTCAATTCCAAACTCTTGCTATAATTTAATTCCACCTATTATATCTGGAGCAATATTTTTTTCCTATTATAAATGTTATTTTTATTTCGATATTGTCAATTTTGACATCAATGTATGTTTTTCCAATTGTTTCTAATTTACTATCGTTCACACATTTTAACGTCTCATCTATTTTTAGAATTTTGGTATTTATTAATTTATCCACCAGTTTTTTCCTTTACATCTACTCTCTCCTGTATTTAGTAAGCATGCCATTTTGTATCCTTGAACCTCAAAAGTTGTACTCGGTCATAACTCAGTCGTCGTTTCCATTCGTCTTTAGTGAAAAAATTTTGCTTCTCTGATATTTCATTAATCCACAATGTTATGTTAATGATTGGTAGATTACGTAATAACCCAGCCAATTCTCCGGTAAAAAGATGTGCCTAGGGCAGTGCTTCTCATAATGTTATGCTTTAATTCCCCAACAATAGAGTTTAAAAGTCAAATTGCCCCAGTTTTTGAATTAATTAACAAATTAATTTACAAGCCCTACTTAAAAAATTTCGATTTTGCTTATAAAAGTGTTTAATGTTTTTCTTTTTAAAAACACTTCCTTCATATGTCTGAAGACGGATAGTGGAAAAGTAGAATGATCCTTGTGTTCTGTCTTAATATGCGATTCTAGTCTATTGTTTTTCATTGATTCATTTGTCAAACACTGTTGACATAATAAACAAAAAGGAAGAGTTTCATCTTGCATTGCTGGTATAAATCCATACTTCAAGTAGTCATCAACACATCTACGAGGATTTCTTTTTGAACTTGACATTCTAGGAGTAAAAATGTTATATTTTTTTTAATAAAAAAAGAATACAACTTAAGCTGCAATTGTTTAGAAAAATTTTGATAAATAACCAAATTACATTTATTTAATTACTACAAACTAACAAACACGAATCATTTTTAGCTGTTCTTTATAGGAAAATTTTGTAAAGAGTAAATATCAGTATTTTACCAAATAATATCAAAATTATAAGGTTAAGATTTCATTGAGAAGATGTAACTACAATACATAGACTTTGATTAGAGCTATATCTTCTGTGTTAGGAAATTGTTTCTATCATAATATACCTAAAATACGACGTATATGTTGGAGAAAAATTATGATTTATCAAATTTTAAAAATCCAATAATTTTGAAGTTGCCCCAACTGTGGAACTAGGGTCCAGGATGAGAAGTACTGGTCTAGGATTTCTGTTATTTTACTACTCCATATAATCTATAATATTTTATTATAAATTGTATAACAAACAATAAAATTATAAAAATATATTATTTAAAGTAGCGAAAAAATACTTGCACTGCGTATCTTAAGAATCTAATATTAGAAATTAATATCCTATTCCGAAACTTGATTACAACTAATATTATTAACTATTTATAATTAAATTTGTTTTAGTTATCTTTCTTGGTTTTCGTTTATAGAATTTTCAACAGGTTAATAATTTTCTTATTGATTTTTTATCTTTCGAATTCAATTTTCAATATTTTTCAGTTTGTTATAGTAAGTTGCTTACTTACTATAACAATTGATTTATTCAACTTTTAAATTACAAAAAAGTATAACATAAAAAATCAAATAAATAAATAAGCCGCATTGAGAATATCCAAACAAATAATTAACAATAAAGTGAATACACAATTTTATTTCTCTCTAATTTATCTTCTGCCTTTTTAAGAAATTTATAAACTTTTTCACCTACAATTTTACTACATCTTTAAACTCATGCTATTCTCGGCTCTTAGACATATTCTTATTGTTAATTAAGGTTTGATCAACATTCAAATAACTATAACATTTAGAATTACTAAAATTACTCCGTGTTCTTTTGGGTGCTGAATATCTTCGTACCTGTATTCTGTATCATCTCAATACTCCATTGGTATCGTATCATCATTTACTTCAATATCTGCAACTGTTCTTCTCGGAAAGTAGTTCTTTTGATAGCTTGCGGTTAGGTTTGCATAATAATTACTATTTCTCAGGTGTGAAATAATTTGAAACTTCTTTATTTCCAAATTTGTATAACAATTACTTTCCTTGTGTCCACGTAAGTTACATCTTTGATATTGAATCGTTGAGAAGTCTCGCCGTATGCGTCATTTTCTTTTTCATTTGGCATTCTCGACAGATGTGATCAGTTTTCTTTCATGTCCAGTATTCAAATTTTCGGTTATTGACATTTCGATGCTTTAAATTATTATTTCCTTGCTTTAAATTTTCGTTCATGGAACTGTATACCTAAATAAGGTTGCTTCCCTCCACCTGATATTGTCATTAATACGTAATTACCAGGTAAACCCAGCATGGTTTTCAGTTCAATTTCGGCGCTCGTTGGCTCAACGTTTTCAGGTTCTAATTTAATATCATTTAATGGCTTCATCTCTCGAAATCTCTCGCCTGGATAAAATGGTGCTGTTGGTACAAATTTTCTAAGTGTGTACCACCGAGTGAGCGTATCGATCCAACTAAATTTAATTCTTTAAAATTCGATCGTCTTTAAAAGGGACTAAATTACATACATTTAGTTTGATCTCATATACCAGGATCGATTATCCCATTTGACAACGTGTCTATTTCTTGTTATAAAATGGATTTTTCCTGTATGGTCATCAAAAAATCATTCAAATTTTTGGTTATCTGAAACGCACTCTTCCATCACTACGGCCTTTTCAACTATTTGACTGTCCATTTTATGCGCTTCACCTATACAATCACCGTTAAATTTCATTATCCATTTTAATACTATAATCAGTTCAAAGCAAAAGATGAAAATTGACGAAATGCAAAGTATTTTATTAATTCAACGTACTGCTATTTGGTTTAACTGGTCGCCCGCAACATTTCAGAGAGGTATGGATTTTGTACTTCGTGACATTCCATACGCGCTAGTGTATATAGACGACATAATATTATTTTCTACTAGTTTTGCAGAACATTTGGCAGATGTGGAAATAGTGTTTATAAGATTACAAAACGAAAATCTTAAAATAAAACCCTCAAAGTTCGAATGGGGAAATCAGAAGTTGTGTATGTTGGTCATATAATATCGCGCAAAGGCTTACAACCGAATCCAGAAATTGTAAATAAAATTAAAATTTATCAAGTTCGTCAATATTTAGAATTAGCTAGCTACTATAAAAAAAATTTATTAAAAATTTTGCATATGTTGCACAGCCTTTAAACGCACTATTGAAAAAGCAGATAACATTCAAATTAGAAACGGCACAACTAAAAGCATTTAATGTGTTGAGAAAACCCAACTAATCAGCCTATATTGAAATGTCTTAATTTTACACTACTTTTTATTGTCATGACAGATGGTAGCAATTTTGCACTAGGTGCAGTTCTAGGACAAGTTGATGGCGAAAAGGATCATATGATAGTGGGAGAAATTAATTAAGTTTATAAGTTTCAAAAAAATGATAAATAAATAAATAAATAAAGATTGATGATAATAAACAAGCCAATAATATAACAGTAAGTAAATAAGTATTGAAAAAAATAAGTGATATTCAATTAGAGATTGTGAAAGTTTTGAATCAATAAAAATTATTTTTGTGTTGAGCTACTTCAGTAGTGTTTATAGAGTACGTAGAGCCAGAAAATAGTTCCTGCCGAATAGTTGCAAATCATAACTCAACTGAACTATTGTATTCGACATTGCATTTTGATTACACAGTAATTCCTTTTAGCTATCAATGACGATACCCGCTTATCAATATCAAAGTCGGTATTATCACTGTCAAATGAATTGCTACCGACTTGCGCATGTATGGACTTTAGACCTTTGTATGTCTCTCACATGGTCAATACATAATCCACATGAATGCTACTAGTCAATCTAAACTCAGATAAGTTAATTTGTTTTGTTAGACGCAATTAAATTTAAATCTTCTAACATTTATTATTTAATTACAAAAATATAAATTCAAAATCTTCTATCCAAAACTTAAAATTACAACAATTGTGGCGTGGTAATTCTTAATATTTATATAGATATCGGTCACAAATATAATTAATTTAATTTAAAATACTTTAATATAATTTAATATAATATATAATTTAACATAAATTTTAATATTCACATTTAACACAAATAGTTGTTTCAACTATATTATTTTTAAATATGAGTTTTAGAACTACTTACATGTTTCAATTGGATGCCAAGTGTTTGCTGCACATAATTTAAACAGTTAACTTGATTCACTTTTATTTGGGTAGAGAAATAATCAATCAAGTAAATTACATCATTGTCTGTTTGGTAAAACTTGTGAATCACCCAGACATCAACTAACTACTAGGGAAGACGTGTTTTGTGATTACTGCTACATTGAAAAATGTAGTCAATCTCCTATTAGGTTTAATAAACAAGCAACTTTTGTAAATAAGTGAATGAAATTTATACGAAGGCAATTATCCCGACAGTCAAGTGACTAATATCAAAAGTCCGTGAATTAGAGAAGTATCCAGAAGGCAAGTGATCATCTGCCACATTTCAAGATGAGCTAAGCTTGTTTTCCAAATTATTTGAAATATGTTGCAAATATTTTGGATTGACCAACAAACTACCAGAAACATGAAAAACAAAAATATTGACAGACGGGAAACATTAAAATTGAAACGAAAACAAATAAGAAGCAGCACTACAGGAAAAGGAGAACAAATGAAAAATAAAATAAGGGAAACTGAAATTAACGATCTACATCCGACCTCAAGAAATGACATGAAAAGTGAAGCCGCTGGTGATGAAACTAAAGATAAGTTAGGTAATTCGACAGAAACCCCAAAGTCAAGTGTAGAAGAATGTCATGAATTTCAAAATATTAGACACTATCCTTAATTAAGTAAAGCTGTTGACAGATGTGGTGCGAGTAACAGATATACGTGTTTGCTAGTGAACGCTTTTCTGAAGGATATGTAGTTGTTATACTTTCAAACCATCATCGATCCCGCAAAATTGCGGCGTCAGAGAAAGTATTGGAGGGAGAGAGAAACAGAACAGCATTCATCAAAAGCGAAAACCTTGATTTGTCTCACTTCCGATGAGAAACGAGATTCCATCTTACTTAATAGAAGAATCCTAAAAGAGGAGCGTTATGTGATTGTCCCCTTTTCAGTGTATAAATATATCGATCATGTTGTAACTCAAAGTAGTAAAGCTGTGGATTTCCCTAAAGAAATCATCGTTAGGACGCATTTTTCACTGACCCTTCAATTAATTGTATGTGATGAAACCAATACACCGCAAAAAATGATGAAATAATCAGAAAACTCGAAAAAGCGTTAGGCAACCTCTTCAATGGCTGATATGCTTGTTGCGTCCAAATGAATTGTCATTTAGGAATTATTTTTCATTTGTCGATGGTGGAAAAACAAGAGGTGAAATAAGAAGTGTCCTTGATTTTGATCCAAAAAATCAAAACCATAGTAGCCTTTTCAATGCGGGATAAAGACACAAAGTATACTATTTCAGCACAAGGAAGTAAATATAAGCTCTTAAGAAAACTTTATCTCAATATGACCAAAGGTGTAAAACACATCCCTTCAATAGCCAAATTACATTGTTTTCACTTGACTTTAAAAACAATTTTTGCTACATCAAAATATGTAACAGGAAAATGTGGTAAAGTGCCATCCTTAGTAAGTACCCTAATATACTTCATTAGTGATTCCCATATTTCTTGAATACTTGCGACAATACTAACTACTAATAATTCCAACAATTACCAAACTACCCAGAATCACTTATGTTGAACTGCATTTTCGGAGAAAGGTAAATGTCCTTAAAACGAAGTAAAATGTTTTAATTCTATGCTTCTATACCAAAATGCTTCTAATACAAAATCAGTTTTTTCTACATTCCTCTCGTGCTTCAAAAAAATTTCATCATATTTTAGTAATAATTCATTAATAATCTTGTTATCATTTTTACCACCTGTAATTTCATTCACAATTTTACTATTGCAAATTCTTTAACTTCATTTAACTTTATTTAATAAATTATTTATAAATTTTAACATTATATCAAATTTCTTCAAAAAATCAATTCCCCCAATTAAATTTGGAGAATTCTCTTCAGAAACAATAAACTCAACACTTTTTGATTCTGTTATACCTAAAATTTGAACCTCTATATTAACTTTGCATAAAATTGTAATAGGTGATTCATTGGCACATCTCAATTTTGTTAAGCATTTTTCAAGCTTACTAATTTAAATCTTTTAAATACACTCTTATCCATAACGCTAATTTTAGCCCTAGTGCCTAATAAACAACAAAATTCATTACCATCTATGTATAATGAAACGTTTGACCTGTCATTTAATTTGTTATAAGTCAGTTATCAATATTAATTTTGTTATTAAGAACACAAACATAACTATTCAAATTTACATTAAATCATTATTACATTCTAAATCATCCATTCTCCATTTATCAATACGCAAATTACTGTATATATTTGGTTCAGACAAACAGTTATAATTTTCATCATTAAAAACATTCAAACAATTATCATTTATCTCAATTATGCTTTCGTTATTCAATGCATTACTTACATTTACTGAAGAGCTCCAATCACCTCCTTTCGTGGTGGAGCATATTTACTTGGACATTGCCTATCATATTCATTATCTCCTTGAACTGCTGCGACTGGTTCACGATATTGGAATCTTATATTTGATAGCAGCTCAGAGCATTGGTGTCTGAAATACCCTGATTTATGACATTGACCCCATTTAACGTTATGATAAACGAATTTCTATGTTCTTCATTTCATGCCTAGCATCTGAATTTTAGTATATAATTTTTCTGAAATTAAAATTCATTAAGTCTTGGTCGACAGACCCGGTTTTAAGTGTAGGTAGCGTCGGCGATCGCCGAATGCGCCACTTTTCGGACTTTTCAAGGGCGGTGTTTTCTAAGGATTTCGGAGAATTAAAAGCGAGAAAAATTCACTTTTAATTATTATTTGTTTTTTTATTTTTTATTTATTTTTGTTTTTTTTAATTTTTCTTATTAAAATACAAATATATCTATTAAGTTCAGATATTCAGTGTTTTTCTATTTTTCTTCAATTTAAAAATTACATTTTTTATTTTTGCAATGGCAAATTCGATGTCTTAAATAAAAACGACTGAATCTTGTACGTGTATTTTCATTTTGAATAGGATTTGAGGATTGAAATTTCAATTGAGAATTTTTAGCGTTTCTCACTACATCTTCATATTTTATATTTTCCTTAATTGCTGCACATTCGAACATTAATTGTATTTATTTCCTTATTTCCTATCTTTATTCTGATTTTCATGTCAGATTTAAATTTATTCACTTTGAATCTTTTTTTAAAATTTCATTATCTTCTTAATCGATCAGAATAACATATATTTTCTTCTGTTGCTTCAAAATTTTTGTAGAATTTGTCGATAAAAATGCTTTTACAAATTTACATCTATATTATTCAGGAATTGTCATTAGGTCAAAAAATCTCGAGCATTCTTGAATAAAATCTTCTATATCTGAACCAATTTCATAGTTTTCTTGTGGTTTGATAAAATTCACCATCATGGTTGCCATATTAGCTATATTTCTCTTGGTATTAATTGTAGCCATTAAATGTTAAAATAAATAAATAAACTTTTAAATTTAATTAATTCAAAACTTCTAATCTTCGAGAATATTATTCAAACTAAAACTTCCGAGGACTATCTTTCAATATAGTAATCAATAAGGAATTCAACAAACCACATCAAAAAACATACACTAACATTATCTTAAATTAATTTTTTATTCATTAGATTGTTAAAAAATATTAGTTAATTAATTGGATCTCTTTTTCACATTCTATATTCTCATTATTTATATTTTATATTTTTTATATTCTATGCTTTTGAAAACCAATTTTTATATTTTAACAAAAGATTTTTATCTTATTATTTTTTCTTGTGGTCCATGTGTTAATTACTAGTTATAAGTCTTTGCGTTTTGTTATGATTTTACTTTTGGGTCTTTATTTGATGTATTATGTTTTGAGCCGAAGTTAAATTGTTGAGCCATTATCACTTTCACATTACAAAGAAATGGGGAATTTAATATTTTTTATTTAAACCGTTAATTTTCTTTTCTCACCTCACTATAAATATTTTCATTTATTTTCATTCTTATATCTGCATCTTTCATACTTTAAACGACATATTTAAATAGGATGATCATTTTGATTACATGTCTTTTACATTTTTCCTTACATAGTATAGTACAGTTTCTGTTTTCGAATAGTATAAAAACCATTTATGTAAAATGATTATTATTTTGATTTTAACAACATTGTGAAAATCATGTGATATTAAGGTTATTGCTTAAGTTGATATGTAACAACAATATTTGTTATATTATAATAAAATTAAAATATTCTAACATTGTATATTAATAATCAATATGCAGATCTCATTAGAACAAATATTTCTAAAATTAAAAACATTTGGCAGAAATAAAGTATCCAGATTTTAACATTGATGAAAGGGGACAAATATTCTAGGGCAACAAAATCTTATTATCATAGAACTCAAAATTTGAAATCTATTATCTTATTTTAAATTTTAACATGTAAAATTTACATATATATAAATATATATATATATATATATATATAATAACACCATTTTAAAAAATTTATACTTGCAATATATTAAATGGCTCAATCGTCATCATCAGGCAATAAACAACTTCAAAAAAAGATCATATTTATAGATTTATTACCAATTACATAATCATATGTGCGGAATCCAAAAAAATTATATTTAACCTAATAAAAATTAAACACTCTCAAAAGACTTGCGGATAAAGCATTTCGTTTGTTGATCTTGGGTTAAATAATTTTATCATCAAAGCTTCACAAAGTACGTTCTCAATAATTTTTAAAACCCTTAGATAGCACTTTAAAATTGGGAATGCCAATTTTTAACTTATATGTCTGATTACGCTCAGTAATGTTGCTGATTCCACTCAATCGGCATGCTATTGAACTCTTGTATAGAGATGACGAGCCCATTTCAAGTAAAACGATATACAAGATCAGAACATAGACCAAAATGTGTCGAGAGTTTATCACTAAACATATCATTAACATTAAAGTCTTTGAAATAATTTTAACATTGACACTTCCAATATCTTTAAAAATAGCTTTTTTAAAGTTTTTGAAACCTTCGGAAAACGGTAGAACTATAACACGACAAATTTCAGCATATAAATCCTATCAAAGGCAAGATTAACATCCGTACTATTCATTTTAGTATCAACAACCATATTATATTATATTATTTTATATTTCTTTATATTACTTTGTGTGTTAATCAACAGACCGCTTTCAATAGAAGTAAACGGATCAACAAAACAAACAAAATTATATCATCAATTACATGCAACTTCTTAACACACTTATTAACAGTTTTACTCATCAATCTCTGTAAAAAGTAGTTGAGTATCCATCATTATTGAGCAACTTAATCTATTTCTTTATACTACTAACAGATTTACAATAAGTACATGGTAATATCCAAGAACGGTACACTAATCCCTTTATCATATTTTTATATTTAAAAACACCAAAACTATCTGGTGATGTATGTAAACCAGTATCAGTTGCTTTTCTGTATATAATATTGTTGGGCAAAAACTAAATCAGCTTATTTTTGTTTGACCAGCACGATAACTGCCTGTGTGTTTTGAGCGGATAACTTAAAAATTTAGTAAAAATAGAAAATATAAGAAAAATAAAATAAATAAAAATTAAATAAACATTTTGGTACATAAAAATAGAAAAATTTGATTTTAAATCAAAAAGAATAAAATTTTTATAATTTTGGAATATTCTAGAAAAACTCTTTGTTTTAATGCATCAAAACACACACACGAGAAATCGTGGTATATAAGGCAGTGCTGGACAGACAAATTTCAGTACATTTTGTTATTTCTAAGTACTCTTAGACCTACATTTATTATTCATTTTATCCGACGAGTTATTATTATTATTTCAAATATTTGTGAAAATTTTGAGACAAGTAATGATTTTTGTTTTTGATTGTTTCATATTTTTATGTTAATTACCATTTTATTATTTATTTGATTTTAATTATATCATGCTAAGTTTTTTTTGTTACTTTCATTTAAATTTTAACCATGGAATAAATTTTGTTTTAATTATAACTTTTATTCATGATCGAACCCCATCTCGATGGAGTGGCATCATAAAATTCTTTTAAAATAGACAAAACAGTAAAATTAATTTTTTTACCGACTGCGCGTAGTGATAAACTATGGTCTGTAGTACCCAGGAGGAAAGATTGCTGTGAGGTCAGTTGATCAGAACAGTTCAGTTTTTCCCCCGGTTACCCCAACGCCCACTCGTCATTATAACCGAGTAAGGTCATGGGGAAGATTTAAAATCATCTAACATAAAAAGGAAAAATAAAAAATGACTAGCTAGGGAAAAGAAGAAAAGTCAAACTAAAGAATTTAGAACGACTACGGTGACATGGACTTAAATAGTATTAAAAGGTTTTGAAAGATTTATAAAGCTGAATTTGATATAATAAACCTATAATGACAAGACTTAAGTATAAAAGATTTAAAGCCCCAATCACAGACGAAAAAGTAGAAAAAAATTTTCCCATTTTAACCTCGCAGAATACCTTCAAATAACCGTCGTTTAGATATCGACTTAATTTATAGTTATATCATGAGTCGATAACATGGTAATGCCTCAAATCCAATCCAGTAACTTTAAATTAAATAATTGTTCAAAAATCTACCCCTTAAAAGGAAAGATCATAGTAAATCGATCTTGGAAAAAGTCGACTATATTAAGACTACTTACAAAATAATAAAAAAAAATTTGTAAAAGAAAAACCCATTTTTATTTATGAACCATAGTAACACTACTCATAAACTATATTAACAGAAATTATTTAACCCCAAACTAAGTTGCTATACTCCACATTATCTGAATAAGCCATTTTAACTTACCACCCGCCCCATTGTAATATCATTATAATCCTACAATTGTCGTAAATATTTTCAACATTTTTATCATTATTCCAATATTAACCCTATAATCATTATTATTATTATTATTATTATTATTATCATTATTATTTCATTATCAATAATATGATCTTTATTATTGCATTACTAATATTTTTATTATTATTATTATTATTATTATTATTATTATTATTATTATTATTATTATTATTATTTTATTATTGTTATTATTATTATTTTTATTATTATTTTAACATTAATACTATTATTATTATTATTATTATTATTTTAGCATCAATGGTATTATCATTACTATAGTTATTGGTATTACCAAACCTAGTTTTAATATTATTATTATTATCGTTAATATCATTATTATTATTATTGCGATTATTAACTTAACATTATTATTATTAATAATATTGCCATCCCTATTATTAATATTAATCTTATTGATATCATCATTATTATTATTATTATTATTATAATTATTATTATTATTATTATTACTACTATTATTATTGCTAATACTATCATTACTCTAAAATTATTATTTTAATACCAAATGTATTATTATTATTATTATTATTATTATTATTATTATTATTATTATTATTATTATTATTACTACTACTATTATTATTGCTAATACTATCATTACTCTAAAATTATTATTTTAATACCAAATGTATTATTATTATTATTATTATTATTATTATTATTATTATTATTATTATTATCATTAGCTTCACATTATGGTTATTACTACTATTATTCTTATCAGCTTTACTATTACTAAGGTTAATGTAATATTGTTTCTTATTAGTAATTTATTATTATTATGAATATAGTTATTATCATTATCATTAAAATTATTATTATTATTATTAGCATTAACATTATTATTAGAGTTATGGTTACCTTAAAAAATTTTGTGTTGACTATTATTACTTCCATAAGTTAGATTCAAAGTCATTAAAATAAAAGAAGAAGCACATAAAACTTTATTAAATTAAAGTGTTCAACAAGAGAAATTACCGCATTAACGTTGAAGTAAATCCAGCATAAATAAATTCCAGTACAGGGATTTCAGTGTAGGTATTCCCTAGATACTGATATAAAATTTTCCCCATAATTACCCAGCAATATATATATATATATATTAAATCTTACAATACCTTTTATCCTTTCGCAATATATCATTTGAGTGTTCTTTTTTAAGTAATTCTGTAAATGTTTAAAATCTCATGAAATTTTTCGCAAGAATTTGTTAAATTATATTTCACACATAATATGGTTTTCTTATTATCAAAATTTATTTGTGATTGATTATATAATATACGACTGTCGTACCCAAAATGATCCAAATCCATAGAGTAATGAACTGTCATGTGCTTATTTTCTCAAATCACTAGCTTATCGTCAGTGACATTGTCAACCAATCAAAGTTGACTTCCTCTTTTTGACTAACATTTTGTCGTTGTAGCACTTTCCAAAAATAAGGACTTTTTGGAAACAATGAAGGACACGGAACAAATTTTAAAACTCTGGACATTAATAAGATGTTAGCTCGTCAGGTAAAAGTCGAACCCATCTAGGTAAAATATTAAGCTGGAATTTTTTAAAAAAGTAGGTTAAGGTCAAATAAGTAGGTCGTGTATTATAAAATCTATATATCTTATTTATTTTTAAAATCTGTATAGTTTTTTTAATTTAAAATCAATCATTATTTATATCAATAATAATATAAAACGATGATTCCTTTTTAGCAGTATATATTAAAATATCAGATAATTGAATAATAAAATAATCTCTTGCTGCAAAGTAATTATTATACTGTTGAAAAAAGTTTTTATTATTAAATTATCTTCTGAAAAGGATTGAGATGTATGTTCATCTTACAGAAGTACTGATTTAGAATTGCTTAAGCTTTTCCAAAACGACAAAAACATTTGATCTGTAATTTCCTTCGGAGATGCTTAACAGTTTTAACAAAAAATGTGTCACCAATATTTTTTGTATTTTTTTACTTGTATTTATTCTATTATTATTTGTATAAAATTAAAATACAATTTTCATTATCAATTGAAATAGTTTCATATCAAAATATAACACAATCAATTTATGAAATTTAAATAATAGTAAAGTTTTAAACTATTGATGATTTTGGTGTATTTTATTAAAGTTTTATTTTAAGCTTTAAAAATTCCATAAAAATTTAACTATTTATCTATACGTGAACAGCATTTTTCGAGAAGGAAAACATTTTTGGCTAATCGTCTACTAAAAGACGGAGTAGCTTCACTAATTCACATTAATCCTTTCTATGGCAATAGAAAACCGATTAATCAAAAGTATTTTTTATTATTTAGCGTTATTTAAATTATTTTTTTTAGGGGGTCAAGATTAAATTATTTGTCAGATCTATTTGTTATGGGTGGTGCATTAGTTTTGGAAACCCAACTTCTTTTGAAATGGGCAAAAAATGAAGGATTTGATCCATTAGCTGTTCATGGAATATCTATGGGGGGTCATGTTCGATTTTTCTTTATTAAAAATGCAAATAAAATATTCTATCAGATGGCCTGCCTAGGAGTTTCAGTTTATCCAGAGCCCGTGTGCTTAATACCATGTCTTTCTTGGACCACTGCTTCCCATGTATTTACTCAAGTAATTTCATCTTTTCTGTTTACAATCTTATTACATAATTTAAGGGCGCCATGAGTTCTTCTGTGTCTTGGGATATTTTATCTCAACAATATAGTAATGATGATGTATTTGTGAAAAAAATCAAGCCCATGATTGATCCACCTTTTCCAATACATCTAAAAAATATAAATTCTCAAAAAAATATTAAATTGACTCCAAATAAAAATGAAAGTAAATTTGTTTTTCATGTTATATTATAAATCATTTATATCATTTTTACGTATTATCTTTTCGTAAAATGTAAATTATTTCTTAAATATTTTCCCTGTGGTAACTTTTCTGACACATCTTGCTACAAACTCAGTAAAAATCAAAAGGATCGATAGGCCGCGCTTTTACGGTCTGTATTCATACTGAAAATCAAGATCAATGAAGCTTTTCCAGTTTTAGTCAACACCAGATTTCTGTCCTAATTTTATTTGAAAGGAAAATAGCTAGGAAACAATTCCATAGTAGAACACAAGTTTTACAAAAAGATATTACAGGAAGTACTCAAGAAATAACCCAGACAAAAAGAGCATTCGATGTAGGATATGAGGTACTGGTAAAGGAAGAATCAAGAACGGAAGTGCAAAAAGTTCATGATCGCCGATACTTGCTACAAGACGAATAAGGAAAAATATTACAAAGAAATGTTGAAAAGATGAAGAAATTTCTTAAAGGGAGATGTGAGGTGTTTTCAGCAGAAAATTGAATATTTCGGATTATTTGTCAGAGAGATTTAAATTAATTTAAAAAAGATAATATAAGTTTTGTTAGTAAAATCTTTAACTTCATAATTTTTTTTTAAATAGATTGGCATAATTAGCTTTGTTTAAAATTTAAATATAAATTCTTCAACTTTTATAAATATTTTAATATTGAATCTCTTTGATAAATTATTTTAAATTATTTGGTGCAATGCTTGAAAGTTTGTTTGAATATTAAACAATATTAAATCAGAAATAAATTTTTTGCAAATTTTATTCAAGATAATTTAGAAGATGTGTAAGCAAATTCTAACAATTATCAAGTGGTGTCCGTTGGATGCCAAACCTACTTTTATATATATACTCGGCTCCAAACTGAAATGGCCCCACCCGAATCCGAATATTCATAATATACTGTAGTCCAAACTCGACCCGACCCAAAAAATATTAGATTTCCAAGCCTGTGGTATCGAAATGCCGTCATTTTGGCATTAAATTAAAATTAAGCCCAGGGCTGAACCGAACCGGAATGAAATAACAAAATGGAAAGTCAATAAAAATATTGATATTCAGAATAATATTGAAAAGTGCAAAATTAATTAAAATTTTTAAATAAATATTTAGCAGGGGATACGGGTATGGGCGGATGCCAAATGATGAGATGAGGCTATATATAATAATGTCAAATCGATTTGGGTCCCCAGAAGGAAATATTTACAAAAAAAATTAAATTAATTAGCCAATAGAAAACTAGAGTCATGTGAAGAACCCGAACCGTCAACAAAATTATTAAATTAGAGCAAACAAAGTTGGGCGTTGAAGGAAACTCGGGATTAAAAGGAACCCGACAGTAAATTAAAGTATTTGTAATTATCTTAAGTAAATGAGTTAGATGGAAGCCCCGGGAGCCTGAATTAATAGCAAATCAGCTAGCATGAGAAAGCCCGGAGAGAGATGTCTAAATATTACAACATCAATTTGAGTGGGAAATAAATTAATTATAAGACTGGTATAAAAAGAGAGGGAGATCTATCACTGGAAAACTTATCCTAGCACCGAACAGTAGTCAATTGAACCAAATCTTTATCAAAAATTGTGCAGATTTATGTTGAAATTGTGATTGTGTAGATATAGTGCGTAGGATTTGTGATCAGTTGTAATAGATCGGAATAAACGTTGATGTGTTGGGTTGTTTAATTTTATTAAACAAGGACACTGAGGAGTGAGACGTTTATTGAAAACCAACATATGACAGATGATAGAGGATGTACATCATCATATAATTGGAAAAATGAATGAGGTATATTTTAATAAAAAATAGTCATTTGTATTGAACCAGAAATGTTTTTTGAAATGTAAATTGATAGGGTCGTTTTGAGAATCTAAAACGAAAAAATTGTGAAGAAAATTTAGAAGAGAAATAACAAATCAATAAAATTTAACAAAGAAATACAAGGTTAGGGTTCTTAATTAATAAGTCCAAATGAAAAAATCAAAATAAATTTCCTCATCTTTGTCGATTTCTTATCCGAGAAAGGTAAATGGAAAATTGGAAGAGAAAATTATCTATAAGTGCCGGTAAAAGATAAGCTATAGAAGACAAAATTAAGACAGGAAAAGAAAACTACATAAGTAGAGAAACAGTAAACTCAGAATTTATCATAATTTCAAGGAGTGAAGGTATCACAGAGGTTAGATAAAGCTGAAACAGAAGGTTTAGTAACCAACTAATAGGTATAAGTATTTTTAGATGTGTTTCAATTTTTTGTTGTTTTGAATTTTTAGTGGTGAATCTTTTTCGCAATTGTATTTGCTGAAGTCAAATCGATTGTAATTGTTATAAACAAAAAATGTTGATAAAATCGAAAATCTGTTATTACTGTTTTATTGCAAGGCATTCAATTATCAAGCCAGATTGATAATTGATAGTGTTTAGTTTTACTGTCATCTCAAACATATGTAATTAAACTCAAATAATGTAATTCGATTATTCGATATTTTTATCCTTCTTGACAATTAATCAATAAATTAAAACTTTATCAAGTTTTATCTCAATAAATCATAAAGTTATTGACAGTCTGCATCAAATTGAAATATATTTTAAAGTCACCCACTATTCTCTTTATTTATGTTAGCAGAAACAGATTTATCAAAGGCTTATTTGAATTCAAATGATTCGGTTTACCTTGGATCGAAATCAAAATTTCGAAGTCTACGAAATACATTTTCATGGAATAAACCAATTGAGTTTGCTTCAATCATGCGTTCTGTGACAGAGAGTGACCAAATTACTGGTGAAGAATTGGAAAATATTAATAAACAAGAAACAGTAATGAAATACAAGCTGACATTTGAAAAGTTTTTTTCCAAGTTTGACACCTAAATGTTTCTTTAAAATTGATTTACGATAATTTCAGATCTATTCCAGTAGATCCTGAAACTGTTGAATTTATGCGAGATATCCTAGATTTCTTTACACATTTAGGAAATTATTCAGTGCCTTTGGATACTCGCCTGGCAACGGTAATAGTTGCTGGTAATGATGCTTATATTCCCATAGATGGTGTTGCTCACTTCCATGATATTTGGGACACTCGCGTAGATATAAGAATTCGAGAAGGAATTGGACATGTTGAGGCATATTTACGAAGCAGTGTTTGGACAGAAGATCATTTCAGGTGATTTATGCTTTAAATGCTTGGAAATACTTCTTTAACTTATATTTCTATTTAGAACCGTGTAGAATTACTATTGAAAATAATTATAAATTATAATAATATAATAATAATAATTAAAACGGGGCCGCCGAGCTGTACATCAGCTTAATGGGTTTCCCGGAATTAGTAAAATGGCCAATAAAAAATCCGAACGGGAAAAAATTGTTTCCCTAGCACTAATCCAAATTAATGGCAACCTTAAAAATTATAAAAGGAACTGACAACAAAATAAGTTCTCAGTTGGTCGAAGAGAAAAATCTAACGAGTTTGAGAAACGAGTTGAAAGTAATAAAAAGATAAAGAAGTCAATCAGATTGCAGTGACTTATTACGTGGTACCCTTATCGTGTTTGCGAAAAGCAAATAATTGTATCTTGTGGTGAATATTTGTGAATAAAGATTTATTTGTTGGAATTTTGTTTTATTGATTATTTAACACCAGGAGTCGGATCGAGAGACCTATCCATTGACGAATATTTAATATCCTAACAAAAGATTAACGAATTTACTATTTGCTAATTTTAATGGTTTTATTGATTTCAGTTTATAATAATTCAAATTGATTAATTAAATACTGTTTATATCATTAATCTTTGGTATTTGAAAAATAAATTTGTTTGTTTTGTATCTAAGGTATTAAGCAGAATTATATCATTAAATTAAATATAGTTAAGAGAACTAAGGAAAGTGAGGAATTAGGTTATTGTGAATTATAAGGTTTCGAAGCTTACAGGCAGTTGTAATATAAATTAGTAAGTAGCATTTTTGGATACAAAGAGAAAAGGTTTATTCTGGTATGTCGACAAACCAAACTGATTGAAATACGTGAAATAACCTTTATGAATAATTATTAAGTTTTACCAATTTATTTATTAGCTTTTGAATAAATTAAATTATGAAAGTGTTAAGTAAAAAAAAAATATTAAAAAGTTCCTAAAAATAATAAAATGGGATTTATTGATTATCGCTTGGTTTTACCATTCTTTGATTTAAATATTGGACGGAATAAATTATTAGCAAAACAATTATTGAAATGTCAATTTTGAATTTTTTTATTTAGAATTGGTATAGTTGACACTTTAAATCGCTACGTAAAGCTTTATCATAATGAGAATGGTCCTTTTGGGCAGAAATCGTGAAACCTTTTATCTATGTTGATTTTCACTTAATAAATAAAACTTCTGTTTAACTTTCTATACTAGTTATATATGCACCAAATTTTGGTTAATTTTTTATTATTTACGGCATTTAATTTATGAGAAAATAACCGAAAATGTCAAATAGCACAAAATGGTTAATTCTCAAAATATTTGAAATATTAATAATTTTTAATTTGTTAGCCACAGAACTTCTGATATTAATTGGATACAATTAAAAATCAATATTTCGAATACAACGCTTATTATTTAAAATACAATAATATTGTTTAAAAAATTCATAATAATTTGTTTAAGGAGTTTCTATTAAAATAATTACTGTATAAGTAAGTATTTCAACATACAGTCAACATACAATAATAATTTATAATTAAAAATCCCTCACACTCCTTTTTGTTTAAAAGCCTTAAGATTCGATGTTTTCATTAAGTACTTCAATTTTAACTTCATAATTTCGCTCTTGTATATTCTTAATAGTCTCCCTAGCCCTATAAATCTATTTTGATTTTTATTGCGAAAATTCACGTAAACTAAAACGTAATCTTCAATTTGAAATTCGTGTGTTTTATTTGGTTGATTCCTTTATCTATCGATGTTTTTGGAAACCATTCACTATAAACCTTTTTCCAAACACCATTTCAGCTGGAGCTTTCTTAATGGTTTTTTTGGAAAGTTCAATTCATCATAAATTGCACTTCAGGAAGAACTTCAACCTATGGTTTATGCCTTTTGTCCTGAAGTGTTGTCTGTATTGCATCTCAAATAGTTCGGAACTGTCTCTCGATCTGTCCTTTCGCTGAATGATAGTATTTGCTTGAATAATTTATTTCAATATTGTGGTCTTCTGCAACCTTTCTTACCATTTTTGGTTCAAATGACTTGCCTTTGTCACAATTAATTATCCTTTGGGTGTTGAATTTCATTATAAACTTTTCTTTGAATATTTGAGCCACTGTCTTCTCATCTTGTGCTTTAACCGCATAAAAGGAAATAAATTTAATGTGATTGTCAATAATCCAAAAAACGTATCGTTCATTTCTTGTTGTTGGTTGTAATTGGCCACAAAAATCCATATAGATTCTCTCGAATAAGTAAGAATCACATATACATATTATTTTTACTTTAATTCTTGTTGTATCAATCTTTTTAGATAATATTTGCAAGCTTGTACAGTGTTAAGGACAGGTTATCTAAATCTTTTATGCATTTTGACTTTCTTAGCACCAGCATGACAAGGTATTTATGATACTCTTAGATCTGTTATCTCTAGGAATCAGAGGTAACAGAAAGACAACTAAAGATAGAGATTTAGGTCAACAAAAGTTTAAAGTAGAGTTAAATCGCGAATATTTGTTAACAGTTATTACAGTTAAAATTAAAATAAAATGATACATTTTTGCATAGATCTGGGAATTGATAAGATAGAGATGTGCGAACGTCAGTAACTGTGGCGACCATAGGAAAGCAAATATGCGTTGTCGGACTAAGTACATTATGAATCATGAATTTCTATCTACCATTGACATATAGCTGTTACTATTAAATCAAAGAGTTCAGTTCAGAAACTAGATCACGTTGACTAAGATCTACAAAACAACGCAAATTATGCATTCATTACAATTCCTCGTAAGATAATATTTAGATGATATCATGATTAAACTATGAATAATTAGTTACAATTTAAGAGCTTTTAAAAAAATAGCTGTAAATCGAATATAAATACAGGGAAAGACTAGGGATAAACTAGAAGGAAAGTGCAGTTCGAAAAAACGATTAAATATATGAAATAGTAAATTTGCCTTAAAATTAAGGAACGCTACTCAAATTTTTGAAAGATACCTTAATTATTAAGGAGTAACGATGAGAAATTGACATAGGAGCTGTGGAAATTGATGAGTATGGATAATGGTATTGAAAGAAAGAGACGTAAGACCTTCCTTCGGCAATTAGTATCCCACAAGTGAAAATACCATGAGGAGTAGTTCAAGAAATGTAGCTCACCTGCTCATGAGTATATATTTGTGAGATTAAAATTTGGGGCGTCTGGATGAGACAGTATAGACCCTAGGAAAATAAAGTATCACGACCAAGAAGGATAATTTTTAATAAATGAGAGGCTGATTTAAACAAATGAATTCCCATCCAGTACACCAGTTCAGTGTTAACGCTTAGGTTATGGTAATTGTTGATTAATTATGTTTTAAGATAAGAAATTTTTTTGCCTGACTCCTGTTTCAAACGTAACCCATCTACAATTTAAGTCAGTTAGAATAACCATTTGATAATGTACCTACAAACCTGGTAGCAAAATGTGAATGCTATTCTAATGAACAATTAATGTCTTTAAATAACTATAAATTCAGTGACTTCAGTTAGAAGGCTTGTGTCAGATTCTACTCACGGTCTCTATCTTTATATGTCTACTCTTAATGGTGAGACAAACTGTTAGTGGACTTGGTAATGATTATGCATCAGTATTATACTATGTACGCACAAAGCTTCTATTCCTATTAAAGTTAATGTCGTATTACTTAATCGTCATGAATTTTTTTAAATGTTCGAATTTTGATCAAATATCATTAGTAATGTAATTTAGGCAAAAAAGTCTATTTGAGATCAAAAGTAATGATATAAGGGTACTTGGGATTGCTCTGTCGTTGAAAGGGCTCAGTTTGGTGTTGGATTTTGGTATAACAACATAATTGGTTGATGTTCAATTTTGGGGGTGTATTTTTATTTAAATTAAACATAAATTTTTTTTGATGTTTAGTTTAATAATTATAGGACATTATTATTAAAAAATCAATAATTATAATTAAATTTTAAACAATTTACTATACCTATCAATAGATGGTTATGTCACCGCTGTACCACATACCCCCGGATAAAAAAATTTTTCGAAGTTTAAAAGTGCAAATATTCCTGAGACAAAGACAATGACTCATTAAAGGTCATTTAAACAAAGACAATGACTCATTCAAAGTCATTAGATGAGTCATAATAATTTTTCACTGCACATTTGTTCATTGCGCACACCAACTTTTTCTATTCATTACATACTATGGATCATGTTAGTAAACCTTCGAAAACCTATTGAAAAGCATGTAAATGATACCTCACATACACAAAATATTTTTAATTAAATTATATACATACACATTTTCTATTCAATATTGAAATAATTTTATAACCTTTGCATCCCATACTTTGTTGAAAATTTATTTTATATTAAAATGATAATAAAAAATTTTATTAATAAAAATAATAATATTAACTTGTAATAAAATAATAATTAAAACTACTTATAAAAATAAGTAGTAAATTATATTTTCAAAAATTTGAATGACCTTGAGAAAATATGATGACTCATCATATGGTCTTGAAAAAATTGTACTTTTAGAAAAAATTATTATGGCTCATCGAATGACCTCGACCTACTTTTTAATGACCTTGAAAAATCATTATGACTGAACGAATGACCTTGACATACTTTTTAATGACCTTGAATGCGTCATGGTCTTTGTTTAAATGACCTTGAGAAATATGATTAGTGTGGGGTTAGTGGTGTGGATGACCTTCACCCCAATCATATAAAATAGTTTTTGCTCCCGCCAATGGTTACCCGTTGCTAGGCAACGTTGGTAATGTAACCACTGGTCACAGGACGTCCAAAGGTGAGTTCCGATATCAGAACTGCTAAGGGTTAGTCCTATGTCGGGTTCAGCGGACTGCCGTTAGAAGGCCTATGTCCGTCTTCTATTTCAGGTCCCTTTATCACTTTCCATTTAATATTTTCGTTCCTATATTTATTTACGGATAATAACATAATAAACTAAACAATTTTATTTAATGACAAACAAATTAAATTATCATCAGACATTGAGTTTCTCATCTTATTTGGCTACTCCTTGGGCACGTCTTCGCAACCGCTCGGTTCGACCCGGTCGAGCGTGTGATCTGGGCTTCTTGTTAGCTGATTGGCTCTTTCTTGGTCGCGATAGGCTAATTGTGCCGGAGCGAATACCAGAGGGTAAGTCACTGCACTTCCCTCCTGGCATGCCGACAAGGCGACCTCCAATCCTTTGATTTGTGTTCGCTGCGCCTGGTTCAACACTCTTTCCTCTTTCCAGCCCTGTTGTGCGGCAGTGAGGCGCTGGTACAATGCTTTCATTTTCTCGGGTTCGGCCCAAGTGGCTTTCAGCTGTTGCATCTCTCGACTCTGTTGTAGAAGTTGTCGGTGCAGGTGTTGATTTTCTCTTCTAAGTTCTTTCAGCTCTTGGTGCAATATCTTTGTGGCTTTCATTTCTGAAATTACAATATTTAAATGATTAGTCGTTTACAATATTGGTTCAACTCGATTGATCCTCTCTCTTAATTAATTTTTCAATGTATTGTCGGCGGCGTCTCATGCGTTTTAGTTGATTGGTGTTAATACTCTGGGTGGTCCAAGTTTAATAACAAAACGTTCTATCTTTTCCTATCATTTATCATCTATAAAACGTGTGGAAACTTATTGCCAAAAAAGGGTAGAAAATTTACATTACTTTAATTACACTAATTGTCAAAGTAGTTATTTTATAAAACTGAGAATTGAGTAACTCGTGAGACATAAAACATTTATTGTCAACAAAAACTAAAAACATATCGATTTAATTCATTCACGACCATTAAAACGTTCACTCCTTCGATTGTTGTACTTGGAATTCCACTGAGGGTGCCTGCTCGCATAGGTATGATCGCCGGTTTGACGGGATCCGAGTCGATTTCGAAGAGTTGACTGCACGAGGTTCTCCGGTATCACCATTTTAGTCGGTGCTGTCATCTGCGTCAGCCTCGGGTCGTCTAATTCGAAGGACACTCCATACTCTGGCGGGAATCCATCGGTACTCGGGATAGCACCACTTGCGATACCTCTGTTCACTTGAGCTAGTCATTGTCGGGCCAACACTGCTTTCCGGTGATACTTTCTTTCGAGTTCTTCCATCTTCATGGCCGCGTATTCGGCTCGCTGGCGGGCTTCTCGTGCTGGATTGTGGCCCGGCTCGCGCTTAATCGCGATACTTGGCAACTCGATCTCTTCAGCTTGATATTCTGATCTTCTTGGCCAACTGGAGTCTCCGTAAGTGGATAACAGATATCCGTTATCCACAGAACTTGTCGGTATCGAGCGGCAGAAGCGCTCGGGATCTGTAGAGTCACTCGAGAATGGTCACTCCAATTGCCATGCGGGTCTCTGCGATCTAAACGTGAAAATAATTAATTACCAGTCATTCTTATCGATGCGCCTGCGTGTATAAAACATGGATGTTAGTGATTTATGCTATTTTCTATCGAGTGTTAATAGGGTGAATTTTTGTTATGATAAAATTTGAAACGTAGCGTGCGAAATTACCTGATTTTTTCTCTTCACTAGGCATCTGAGTATCATTCCTTGAGATCCGGTCTCGTAAAGAGTCTCGAGCTCGAACACGTCCACTATCGGTGCTAGTTGTTTGGTGATTCATTTACGCGGTATGGAATGTGAGTTTTTACTGTGTTCTTTTATATTCGTGAATTATTTGCGAGGCGTGGTGGGGTGAATGAACTGTCGTTTAATTTATTCGTTTTCGCGGTGGAATGTTAATATAATTATTTTATTTATTTATTGTTTATTATTTGATACTGATCATTATTTATTTTGTTCAGTTCGGCGGTAAAAGTTCATTTCTATTGATCGCGTCCTCTTCTTTTGTTATGATAAGTTGATATGATCATCGTCACCGACTTGTCATTCGTGTCATATTTTTGGTGATTTATTCCGCGGTAATCTCGGACTATGACCTATTCGTAGTTTATTTAGCGTATGAACAAACAATTTGATCTGTATTGGGTCTATGTATCAATATGCATTTAATCACAATTTTCACTTGTCGATTGGAATTTTTGATGCTCATTATCCGAATTGCTATTCTCATTCGACGACGGTGTATCCAAGAAAACACTCCACTACGAGTCGTTCCGGATTATTGTCATTGCTGAAAGAAGGTTTAATTGTACATGCTGGTTAGGGAGAAACTGCTGGGTGGAATACTTGATGACAGTTATTCAGTGAAGAGGATACCACGGTTGGGAAAGAGTCTAAATCTTCATTTGGATTTTTAGTTGGGACGTGTCATTGCACTATGGTTTGTTCTCTTGGTTGGATCTTCTGATTTTATCGCTTTCATTAATTTCAGGGTGTTCCTAATTTTATTCGATTTCAAAGATTCAATATCATTCGTGGCGAGTCTGTGGTATTCGAATCCCTTCACGAAAGCTGAGTTCTTATGTTTATATCTGCGAATCATTTGTGATATTTTGTTATCTTGTTCTATTATCATTGTGTACAATTATTAATTGATTTATTCGGGTGCGGTTAATATGATTATTTTGGTCGTTTTTTATCGGTGATTCGTAACATAATAAATTTTATTATCCTTGGATTCATGAATCGTATATTTATCTTTTAATTAGTGGAAAAGGTTCGTCGCTAATCGTTAATTTGGTTTATCATTTAACAATGTCTAATGCCTTAATTTTTATTACTGTTATGAAATTTTTGCGGGTCTATATCCTGTCGTAATTTTCTCGGAATCAGTTACTTCTACTCTGTCGTTTGCTGTTTCGTTTCTTTACTCCATTTTCTCCGGCTTCTTACTCATAAGTTATTTACTACTTTAGATTAGATCCGAGGATACTTTAAATCATTAATACTTATTAAATTTTTCTTGATTTTTATTACGTGAGTATTTAATTTTGGATCATTTTATTTAATTAATTACTATCCCCTGATTACGTTGCAAAAGTCTCCTCGTTATAGTATGTTCTGGTCACAAATTTAGTTATGATTTCATTATTTTAATTTGAATAATTTATTTACGTCACATCTAGTTTAATATTATGGATTCAATTACTTTAAATTAATTTAGTTTAATTTCCATTTGGTTATTAAATTTATCTGCATCGTATCGGTTTCAAGTCCCCACTACCCGAGCCTTAATTTTTGTCCTAAGGTTCTTGTGTTCATATTAGATTTTACGAGTGCCCACTGGACTACTCGGTGTTATCATTTTAGCCGATGTGTAATTAAATATTTAGGTCGATTTTATGGGAGATGGGTGAAAGAGATCTAGCCAAAAGTCTAGCTCTCAATCTTCCCACTGCCCCTATACGGTAGAATATTTACGTTCGAGATCCGTCGTTACGCACGACAGAGCTCTCACGGGCACACACTGTAGGCGGAGAAACCGCACTTACACAGTGTGACTAGTTATGTTATGATTTTACTTTCTTGTGTGATGTGTGGCTGTGGGCCAGAAAAATTTCGACTCATAAAACTGAAGATTCATTTTTCATAAATACATATATTTGTTGAACCAATTTCATCATAGCTCGTTCATAGTTCATACATATCAACATACGACAAGAGGTTCCCACACATACGATCAAGTAGAGCTTACATTAAGATACTTGATTCGCAGAATGAAAAACGGTTATCGAGAGTTGTTCCTTTGAATTGGTCTGACAAAAGTAATTTGTTCACTGAGTGAAAAGTAATTTTTTTATTCATTGAAACTTTGTGAAAATGGATTGGTATTTATACCTGTTCTGTGACCCTAACCTTGCGTGTTATTTTTTATGCGTTAAAACAAAATTTGACCTTGCAATTATGTGTCTAATTAATTTCTAATTTATTATTATTTTTTGATTTCTTTTACAATTTACTCATTTATTTTTAATTTCAATCATTTCTGATTAAAATTATTTTATTTTTGTTCGCTTTATTCATGAACTCTTTTAATTTTTCGTAAATTGTCGCTTTTTCGGTCAAATCTTTTGTTATCATGTTATTTCTATGTCAACTCGTGCGTATCTTGGTGCGTTTGTTAATATTTTAATTTAATTTTATGTTTTCCATTTTATATGTTAAATTATGTGTTTTTCTCGCATTTTTAGGTGTTTATTAGATGTTTAAGGGTCCGATTTTGAAATGTGCGTGTTGTGTTTGCGTGCTGTTTCCAATCCATTTAAACAAAAGCTTGTACTGGCCCAACATAAAACACTCGGGGGCCCATAAAATTGCGTCCCGCAATGTCATAAGTATAAGTTCTACTTTTATACATTCAATTGGGTCTACGAGCTATCTGGTCGTGACCTCAATACCCACATACATAAAAAGTTTCTACGGTATGCATACTTTTCAAGATACAGATGGACTTATAGTCCGACTACTATATATAAAAATCAAATTGAAGTCAAATCAGTTTCAGTTTTTTAGTTACGTTGATACACAATTATTCAGTGATTATCAAATTTAGTCTCAAATGAATCGCGCTTGTCTTTGATGATGGCGTTGGTTTCTGCTTCTAAGTGATATTCTTCTCTTTTTGGCTTGGATTGGCTTGGCTTATTTATCGATATATACGAGAGTCTTTCTATTTCTTGGCTTCTTTTGGGATTACGAATTTGACTGGTTAATTCTTGGGTTTTCTGAGTTGAGGTGTTCTGTCTTGGTTGATTGATTATTCTCAGGCAGGTTATAAGACAGCATATCAATGACATAATGTTTAGGATTAGACTGATCATTACGATTTGAATTTGTGGTGTCGTTAGGTTTGATTCGTATACTTGTTGGGATTTATTTGGTGACTGTCTTTTGATTGAACGGACATCTCTTAGGATTTCTTGCATTTGCTTATATTCTGGATTCGTTTCAGTGATCTTTTGGATTTTTCTGATGATAGTATCTAGGGTTTTCCTCATACTCAGGTTTTCATGTTCTATTTCGGATCTCTCGTTCTTTTTATTTAATAAGGTTTGTATCATTTGTCTCACACTTTGTCTCCATTTGTCGTTGGCATCTTTGCTTTCTTTTATTGGGCATTGATCACATTGTAGGGTTAATTGTTTGCATTCTTCGCTCTTTGGGTTTTCACATATTTCCTTGTAGCTTGCACACGTACTATCTTCTTTTCGGAATGGGTGAGATTTTCCGCATGTATCTAAGGGGTTTTCGGTTACACATAGCTTTATTGTTACCATCATCATCATATACAGTTTCTTTATATTTGCTTCAGTTCTCATTCTACTATACATTGGTTACTTGAAGATTATTTACATATTTTGTCTATATACAGTAGATTTGCGCTTTATTTAAGGTCTCGTTATTCTCCCTGCTCACCCGGTGGTGAGTGCATTATACATTCCTCTTTCGCCCTTGCTTCGGAGAATCTCATTATCAATATTTGTGTCTTTACTAATCGTTCTGTCAGTTTTGGAAGCTCTTCTAGTTGCTCTTTGTTTTTATTGAGTATCTTTTGTTGGTGGTTTAGTTGAACTCTTAGGTTTCTCTCAGTCTTCTGTTTTCTCTCGAGTTTATATTTGTAGCTCATTTTACTAGTTTTCTGTTTCTTGGTTTTCTGTTTTTGTTTCTGTAACTTTCCTTTTAACATTTCGATTTCCTCTTGGGCTTGTTGGTGGTTCTGTTTAATTTCCCTTGCTTTGTTACAGGTTTCTTCCAACTGGATTAGGTATTGTTGTTCGCTTTTTCTACTTTTTCTCAATCTTTCTGCTTCCGTTTTCCAATAGTCTTCCAGAATTACTTGGGTTTTTATTCTCGCTAACTCTCGCTTTAGGTATTCATTTTCTTTCCTTTTCTCGTTTACGTTTCTCCTTTCGTTTGTTAGTTCTCGTTTTACGGTATTTACTGTTTGTCTTGTCTGGATCAGGTGTTGTCTTAACTTCTCCGCTACTCTTTCTCGCTCATCTACTGTTTCTCTCCACTCTTTTCTTTCTTTTCTCCACTTTTTACTGTAATATTCTAGTGGGTCTTGTTCAATTGGCTGTACAATTTGGATAGGGGTTGGTTGATATTTATCATAATCGTTAACGTTGCCTTCCTGATTCATTTGAATTTCTGCTTCGTTTGACTTCATACTAAAGATACATTAATTTAGCTTTTATACGATTTTGTTTTTATTATTTTTATTTTTCTATCTTTATACACTTTTTACAACTTCCTTTTTCTCCTCTATACGTCTGTTTCTTCAGTTTCGCCAAATCCCTCATCTGGTTCGGTGGGGACTTGGGTTAGCATTTCCGTTGGGTATAAAGGCATCAATAAAATTGGTGGTCTGTTTTGCAACGTGACTACTTCTTCTCGCAGCGCGTTTGTGATTTGTATTTCCTCATCTAATAAATAGGTGAGGTAATCTACATTCTCCGTTAGTTCCTCTACTCGCACTTCTAGATGGTGCGTATTCTCTAATGCTTTTAGTTTCTCGATTTCTTTCTTTAGATTTTTTTCGTTTTCCTCGTAGCTTTTCTTTATTATCTCGATCTCTGTTTCTGCTCGTCCTCTCAATTGTTCGTTTATCTCGAGCTGGTGTCGTAATTGAATTTCCTTGTATACTACTACGCCTAGATGTCCATTTACATCTTGTTGGGCTTCGGTTAGTTCATTGCATAGTTGTTGATTTTTCCGCTTTTCGTCTGTTAGTTGATTTTTTGTTTCCGCCCATCCTTGGTTTGTCTGTTTGATCTGTCGTTCGTATTCCTTTTCGTTTCTTCTGAGTCTTCTTATTGTATCTTGTCCTGCTTGCTCGTGATATTCTATTGTTCGGATTTGGTCGTTATAATCTTCAATTGTTTGTTTTTGTTCTTCGATCTGTTCCCATAGTTCCCAATCTTCATTGTTTAATAATTTCTTGGGTAGTAATCTCATTTCTCTTTTGATTTCCTCGCATTGTTCTTTCCACTTCTTAGCTTCGTATTTGATCCATTTTTCTTTGGCTTCTGTTTTTATCTGTTGCTCTTGTCTCTGTTTGAGAGTCCTCTCTTGGTCTACTAACATCTCCTTCATTCTGGTTTGTTGCCATATTATTTCGTGATCTTGTTTCTGTATATGTTCCCATTGTTTCGAGTTTTCGATCTTTAGCAGTCGATATTTTTCTCTCCATCTTTTTGCTTGTTCCGTTAGCTGGATTATCATTCTTTCTTGTCTATCGTCCTTTGGTTCTCTTATCTTTCTTGATGGTTTCGGTCCTTGGTTTCTTAGTTTATTGACTTCTACCTTTGCTTTTTCCCACTTTTCTTGGTAGGTTCTTGTTCGATTTTTCTCTTCATCTATTTGTTGCGCGTAGTGTCTTGCGTGAGATTCCCATCTATTTCTTGATCGTTCTTTGTCCTCCTGCCATTTGGTTTTCCAGTATAACGCTTGCCGTTTTGCCCATTCCTTGGCTTGTTCCATGCTCGTTCTCTTTGTTCTTTCCACCAAATATTTGGTTCGTATTTGTTCCAATTCTTCTTGTGTTTGGTTTAAGATTTTACAAATTTCTTCTCCTTCTGTTTGCATTTCTGCTTCTTTATCTTTTATTATTTCTTGGAGTTTCTCTATTTCGTTTTGTTTATCTTGTTTGTCTTGTTCTAATGCTTGAATCTCTTTTCTTTGATTTGTAATTCTCGTCTGATTCTGAATAAATTCCTTCATCAGTTCTTCTTCTCGTTCTTTATAAGGTTTCTCTTTCCCTTGTGGGTACACTATTCGCTGTTCCATCTTGTTTTCCCACTTTTCTCTCATCATTTTTGTTTTAATCGTTTCTTTCATTAATTCTTCCTCTACTTCTATTAACATCTTTTTTAATTGCATCGTCTTTTGTTGCCATTGTTCGGCTTCTTCCTTTGCCTCTTTTAGCTGATTCTGTAGATTATCTGAAGTTGTTCTGGATTTTCCTTTTTCTGATTCGGTTTTGTTATTTATTTGCGGTAATATTTCGTTCTGATTCATTGTTGGTTCTAAATATTAATGTTGATTACTTCTTTTCTTTTATACATATCTTTAGGTTTTTCGTTAATTTTGGTACACTGGTTTTATCTACTGCTACTTTTATTTACATTTTATAACTCCCTTTCTATTTACACGTTTTATACATTGTCTTGTTTCTCTTTACTGATCAGCAAACCGGAATCCCTTGATCCGTCTGCTGATTGGCTTTCTACACACTGGGCATATGTTTACTCTGGATACACATGCTTCGCAATTAACCATATGTCCACAGGGTGTATATACTATCTCGACGTGTTTCTGCCAACACGTTACACATTGGTGTTGATCTAATATAGCTTCCTTTATTATTGATTTTTCGAGGTTTTCTTTTGGTTTTTCTTGATATCGTTTGATAGCTCTGATTATTGCCTGTGTCGAGTCATACCATTCTAGATTGGTAGTTAATCTTTCGCCGATTATTTTTCTCATTGTTTTTGTGTTCACTCCTGATAATAGCATTAATGTTCTGGTTTTCGGTTGATCTAGTATATCTTCTATTTGCTGGTCCGCGATTGATACTTCTACGCCTTTTGATTCTTTCTCTTCTTTATATATGCATTTTCCTTTGTGTTTCAATTTTCTAACGTTTTGGTCTGGCATTGGTTGTTGATTCTTACATCCTT
This sequence comes from Schmidtea mediterranea, assembly GCA_022537955.1. Classification (NCBI taxonomy): domain Eukaryota; kingdom Metazoa; phylum Platyhelminthes; order Tricladida; family Dugesiidae; genus Schmidtea; species Schmidtea mediterranea. The sequence continues at coordinate 191,163,859 of CM039680.1, forward strand.
CGCACATTATTCCTCGTGCCATTTGACAATATCCTTGGCTGGCAAATTCTGCTGCTCTTGGGTTTCCTTTGAAGTTTTTATTCTTTCTTCGAATGTTCTCTTTATAGTTTCTCCTCCACCTGCTAGTTCGGTTGGGTCTCAAATTTCTGATTATCGTTATTTTCTTTTTTCCTCCTTTTTCATCTTTATCTATTTCTAATCTTTGGATTCCTTTGAGTCTGTCTGTTGGTTGGTTTCCTACGTTCATGTTTAGTATGAATGGACATCTTGGGAATTTCTCTCGATGTTCATGTTTTGCCGTCTCTCCTTTTCCCCATTGTGCGAGCTGTCCTCTGCAAAAGATGCAAGTAACCTCATCTGGATATTTTGATGTTCCTGTGAAAATAAAATCCTTGTGCGGCCATTTCTCTGTTTTGTTGATCGGTGAATACTTTATTATCTTTGAATGTTGAGTATCTCTGTTCCTCATTTTTCAACTTTTCGTTTCTTACTGTCATTACCGAATATATTTTCTTCATGAGTTGTTGAGGTATTCCTTCTACATTGTAGTCTGCATAATGTGCCACTGCTGCAGTTAGTATATTGGTTCTCTCCTCTTCTTCTGGTTTTCTCCGTAGTTTTGACCAAAGTGATTCTGATCCGTCTCTTATCTCTATCATTTTCTGTTCACTGTTTCCGCTTGCCATCTAGTTATAAACGTCGTTATTATTTTTGAATTTTTGGTTTTCTGATTTTTTCTGATTATTCATATTTTTATCTGGTTTTATTAACTTTTTATTTACATTTTATTTACATTTTCTTTCCCTCTTTTATAACGTCTTATCCGGCTTTTCCACTTCCAATTTTATATATAAACTGTCCTCTCGTATGAATCCTTCTCCTCTTAATCGCTGTTGTGAGTAGAAGAATGGCGTGCCTACTGCCGTATTCCAGGCAGTTGTTGGTCTTCCCATTGCGGTTCGTTTCCTGCTCTGATTGGATTGCGATGTTCCTCTCGTCCTATCATTGTTAATATCATATACTGCTTGAAAGGCCATGTTAATAGTTCGTCATATTCTCCTCTTCCTACTCTAACGAAAACACTGATGTGGGTGCCTGTTGCATTTCCATCCCCATTTGGATATAGTCTAATACCAATTTGTATCCATTCTTCCAACTATACATCGGTGGACTATCTAGGATTCTCTGTGTTCCATCTTTTGCTCTTTGTAATTTCTCCGTGAATCCTGTTATTCTCCATATAAAGGGTGTTGTCGGTAATTTTCTGGCTACTGGGCTGGTTGTTTCGAGTCCTTGTATACTGCTGATTATTTGTTGGATTCTTTCCTCCATTTCTGCCATTTTCTTAGGTGTAGATTCTTTAGTTTTTTCGAAGTTCTGTCTGGACTCTAGTATTTCTCTTATCAAGGCTTTTTGTGAATCTAATTCCGTCCGTAGGTTTTGTACTTCCCATGCGATCGTTCCTATCGTTCTCATTATGATCTCCATATGTTCGATACTGTTGTCCGTCATATGTTTCTGCATTTCGGCGATTGGTAGTTGTGTTTGGCAGTTGAATAGTTCTAATGGACATTTTATTGGCCTGTTGGTACATTCGTTCCAATGTGCTTTCAGTTTAACTTTGTCTTTCTTATTACAGTCGTTAGTACATATCCCTTCGTATGCTTCGCATATTTGTTCTTCTTTTGGGTTTCGATGTTCCTGTTCTATTATTATCCATTTGTCGGTAGTTCCACAGAATTCGCATTTTTCGTCTCTCATAATGCACGATTTCTCATGTTCCTCTTCATTCTTTCTTATTATCTTGTGTTGACATTTCCCGCATGGTATTTCGTCGTATTCGCACTCCTTTATATGATTTTCTATTTCCCTCATGAATCCTTTCCATTCACATTCTTTTGGTTTGCATTGAACTTTTAGGCTGGTTATCTCCTTGTTTGTGGCTTTATCTAGTATTGTAGGATCGTCTTCTCCTTCGAATGTTTCGTCGCATCCGGGGCATTTTATTATTTTTGTTTCTATTAGCTCTATTGTGCAATCTGTGCATATTCTGCATCCGCATCTCGTCTGTCTTGCTCCGATCAATAGTCCTTTACATCTACAGCATTTCATTCTTTCTTCTAGGTTATCTAATATTTTAATTCTCTCTTCATTATCTGTCTCATGCTTCAGATGGATTCTCGTTTCCTCTAATTTTGTCGATGATTGCTTGCATATCTACAATAATTTCTAGTTATTCTACATCTTTGTTTCGTTTGTTTATTCTATTTATTTATACATATTTACACGGTATTCCTTATTTTAATCTTCTGTTGAATCTGGTTCCGGGGTGAATTCGGGCATGGTTGCTATCCATTCGACCCAACTTGCTGGGTCTATACTCTGTTGATTACTTCTTAACCTTCTAATTTCTTCGGCTTGCCATCTAACTTGATTATTCAATTGTTCATTCATTCTTTGAAGTTGCAGTATGGTTCGTTGTTGGTCTTCTATTCTGGCTGCTTGGTGTAAACCTCGATTTACACTTTCCGTTAGTACCATATGGGTGTTATTCATTGTGCTTGGCGTTGTTGGTTATCTGCGTCATTAGTTCGCATTGCTGTCTCCATACTGTTTCTATTCCTTGGTCTTGGTATATTCCTCTATCTAGCTCTATTATTTCAATGGGTACATTTGCGGTTGTTGACTGCTGCATTGTTTCTACGAATGGTGGTATCCTGGCTTGATACTGTCTGTTATCGTTACTCGGGTCCATCTCTTAATTATGATACTTTGTTAATTTACACGCTTTCTCTTTTGACTAGTTATTTATTCTTGGGGCTTTTAACTGTATTTATACACTATTATACATGATACTACTACTAATACTATTTAATATTCTACACTATATACAATGTTTCCTTCCGCTTATACCATCGTCTCCAGGCTATATACGTAGTGTCCGTATATCCCTTACCTCTTTCATTGTCATTTTATACACATCGAATTCGTGCCACTCTTGTGATTCCTATAATTGTAGAGTTCTTTCATCCAGTCTCCCACTTGTTGCTTTGGTTTACGTTCTCTAAGGTTCGTATTTCGTCCGATTTCTTCTGTTTAACTTGTATCGTCTATATCGTAATGAATTTCTCCACTGTGGCCATAACCTTTTTCCTTTTCGCTTTCGTTACACTTGTTAGTGGTTCTTGTTAGTTGGAATTTCATTATCAGTATTCTTATGACGCTTGCTACTGCACCTTGTTATCCAAATCATTTTGACTAACGTGGTGGTTTCTTTCGACTTTTTGTTGTCGTGGTCTTGTGTGTGGTTGTTTCTATTATTTGCTGTACCTTTTTTCAATGATTTCTGGAGTATGTAGACTTCTTTGTATTGATAGGTGACTGTCTTCGTCGTGCCTAATCTTTTCTTGGCGGTTTATCCTTGTATTCCTTTTTTGTTGCTTCCTTTCTTGGTTGCGTTTGTCGAGACTAGTTTTTGTGGGTTTTCTTGTTACTGTTCTCCAGAAGATATTTTCCTCCTTTCGTACTGTGTACCTCGTATTTTCGATTTTTCTTTTTGTTGGGATGCGATATTTCTGATCCTTTCCTTCTGTAGGTACTCTTTTGCATGTATTCTTGTTGTTGGACTATTCCATTTTTGTTAGCTTTCGTATATACAGATGTCTTCGTGATGGGTTTCTCTTGTCCCTATTTGACTATTTACCTCTTCTTCCTTTGTTGGGCTTTGTTCTACTTTTACTATTATTTTATTCTCGGCCTCGCGTTTGTATGGGTTCCTTTGGAATTATCTTTCTGTATACTCTTTTTCTCAGTGTTCGATTATTGTACGGTATTGTTCTGTTATCTCCTGCACATACGTGTATCTTGTGTCGCCTTTTAGGTCTCCATCCGCATTTTGTCCCTTCTCATGTTTCCTATCCCAACAATTTGGTGACTAAATGTCGTACACTTAAATTTTGTATAATCTTTTTAGTCCACGTTATCCACGCGTGATTGCCTATTCCTGGATTTACTTGGAATTTATTTTATACCTCTGTCTTTCCTTTTCACGTACTCTGCATATATCTTTTTGTGATTCCAGCAAAATGATGGATCCTGTGATGTCTATCTATTGCGCCTGGCTTTCCTATTGATCCAATAACGCTTATACTGTCTTCTCTGCCATATGAAGGCATTATTCCTTCGGCTTTGTGGTTCCTTGTAGTCTATTGCTTACGTTACATAAATGATTTCAATCCCTGGGTATATTCCTTATTGGCTTCCGTCACTTGATTGATTGCGATCAGCTTATCATTTTTCTGTGTCAGGGATTGGTTCGGTTTTTAGATTTTCCTTGATCGTTGTAGGCTTTTTATCATGTAGTGGTTCTTCGTTTTGTTTTCCTCGCTGTGCTCTTGTTTTTCTGTTCCTTTTCTGTTTTTCTGTTTCTTTTGCGGTATTCTTGTTGTTGTTATCTGGTGATTTTGTCTTGCGTAGATTATTTATCTGGTCTGTTATTACCGGTCCTCTTTGTCCTCATCATTATTTCTTTGTTCATCCGGGGGGTTCTTCTTGAAATGTCGTTCTGACATTGTTATTGCTTCGATATTTCTTCGTGACCCTTATTATCCGGCTTTTAGGTCATCCATTTCTTTTATTTCTTGTTTGTCCTTGAAATCGTATCTGTTTTTTCGGTGCACTTGTGTATTATTAGTTAATATTGTTCTTTCCTATCACCGATTCGCGTAATGCTTTAATGGTTATTGGTAAATTTAGTCTTTCCCATTTTAACATGCTTTTATTGTCTTTGGGAATTGGATAGTAGGCATATATTGTCTCTTTTAATAGAATGTTTCTATTTTCGACTATATGGTTTAATCAAATACTCTCGAATGGGAAATTCTCGTAGGTCCACTTCATTAAACTGGTGCGCTTCGTCTTGTTGGCGTCATGGCTTCCCAAAGTGTTTGGATATTTTTTCCAATCATTTCCTTCTATTATTTGTCGCTTGTTGATGATGAATTTTTCCGCAACTTGTTTGTCTTGATTTTATGCTTAAATTGCAAGTACGTTGTTTTTCTCACGTTACTTTTCTTTAAATGTTGATCGGTTTCTCAGTAACTCTCTCCAAAATGGTTGTATTGAGGCATCTGCTGTTGCTGCTAACATTACGGGGTTTGTCCTTCCTCGTTTTTTTGCTGCGGTGTTTGTCGCATTTTTCCCATGAATCGGATGATATCTAATGATTCTTTGGAATATTTTATCTGATTGCACCGCAAAATGTAATGGTCCGTTTCTTCTACGTCTGTCATGGTGAATAATCATCGTATCTTTTTCTTTAATGAGGTTCGATTTCTGGTGGGACTTTCTGGCTCCTTTGGCATACTCTAATTGCAATTCTCTCCGCTTTATTTATTATTCTCATCCATGCCTTTCCCTTCGGCCCATTCTGGAAATTATTTCCTCTCATTACTTTGACTATTATGTCCATCTTTGGCTACTATCTTTTGTTGGGTTCCAATGTTTCTTTGGTGTCTTTGTTGCGGTCTTCCTTCGATTCGCTGGTTGTTCGTTTGGTTTCTGTTTTTCACCTAAATTAGCCCGTTTATACTTAGTTGCTGAGTTTGTGATCTGTCTTCATACCTCACGATTTTCTGGTTCTTGGTTATTTTTTGGGTATCGCCTTTTACATTTTACTTACATTTACGTATTATAGGTCGTCGTGAGCGGGTTGTTGACTAAATTTGGACCTAACTGGTGCTTTTTTCATTTACTTATTTATTTCAATGATGGTCCTTTGCCGCTTCTTTGTAACTTTCTAGCTACTCCTGCGAATAATTTTCTGGTGTTGCTATTATTTACCCAGTCTCTACTGAAGTATGTTCGCGCACATCTCGTTTTTTATCGTGTAATTCCTTGTAGGCTTTCTGTTAAATCGAATATTCATGCCTGACGGTCTTCGCATACTTTCTTGCATTCGTTCTTTAAATCCTGTTACGTTAGTCGTCAAAATTTCCTATATTGCGAATATTGGCGGTTGATATTCCAAATCAATCGGCATGATTGCAATTTTCTCTGCCGTACATTAGTTTGAAAGGACTCATTTTTTTGTTGCTGAGTGTATTGACATTCGATTACGCCGATGAGGCATAGGTTTATATATTTTATCCCAGATCTTTTCTTGATGCTTGCTCACTTAATTGGACATCATTTCTATTGAATCCGTGAATCTCTCCGTTTTGTCCGTTGGTTTGTGGTGATATGGCGAAATCCGTAGTTTCGCAATTCTGAAATAATTTGTTACTTCCTCTATTATTCGTCCATGAAAATTTGTTCTTGTCCGTTAGGATCTGCTTGCGTTCACTTACCTTACAACATATTTCTTTCTACTAGTATTCTGCAACTGTTCTGCTTTCTTGAATCTGGATTGCGGAATGCTTCCGGGAATTTGGTAAGATAATCCGGTTATTACTAATATATAGAATTGGTTTCCATTGGTTGGTTCTGGTAATGGATTCCTACTCGTCCATTCGATCATTGTCATGGGTTTCTGGCGGGATTGGCATTGGTTTTCAGTTGGCTTGCCTTTCAGTTTACTTCTGTGCTTTTTTCTGGTGCGCATGTTTAAACAGTTCTTTATCCATTCTTTCACATCTTTCTCCAATAATTTGGCCAGTATATTTCTGACGTAGTCTTGCTTCCGTCTTTTTCGCGGACATATGTCCTGCCTGTTTCCCGTCGTGATATTGCATTAATACAAATTCTTTTTCGTCTGCTTTCCGGGTAAGCACATAAGTCGTTTATTCGCCATCATCAGTATAACCATCCCCTTTCTAGGGTGTAACCTATGTTTTGTGTATTTCTGCCATTGCTCTTTTAATCTAACAGTTGTTGTCGAAGATTTTTCCGTTGTCATGCTCTCTAAAAATTCGATTATCGTTTCTTAGTTCACATCTCTTTTCGTTTCATTCTTCAATTTTCGTGAAATCGATATCCTCTGACGATTTCATACAAATTCGTCTTAACGTCCCTGGTCCATTCAATTCTTCAAACATGAATCTTGACACAGTCTGCGTTCGCGGTTGCTTTTCCTGCCTTAAATTTAATATACGGTGAATATTCTCTGCAGTTCATGCCCATCTCATTACGACTAGAGGCTTCTTATTTGCTGGCCTAAACCATTACTAGTGAGTTAGGTGATCTGTGGTAATATATATCTCGTGACCCCCATAATAAATATTTAAAGTGTTTAATTGCTTGGATTATAGCCAATGCCCTCTCTCTTCTTTACCGAATAGTTCTTCTCATGTTCTTGAATTTGTCCTACTGTAGTATCCGATAATCGTTCTCGTTTTTCTTCACCCATTGTCCGGTGCTCCTGATAGCGTATCCGCTTGCCGTTCGCGTGCTAATAGAACGGCTTCTTGAAGTCTGGGTTGTACTAGTATTGTTCTGATATTAATTTGTCTCTGCAGTGTTCGAATGCTGATCTGTTGTTCCTCCCATGTGAATGGGGTATTCTTTCTTTGTATCTTGTATTGGTTTTTGCGATGGTTGCATAGTTTTTTGATGAACTTTCGATTAATATCCGCATAAGCCTTAAGATTCTGTACTTGCGTGCGGTTTTTGGTTATTGGGCAGTTCTCTCTACTTTTTCGTGTTCCTGGATCGGTTTCCTGCCTTGCTGATACATGTGTCCTCAGGAAAGGTGACTTTCTCTTTGGCCCAATCGCATTTCGAGGTTCGTTTTAGGTTTCCCATGTCGCAGATCGCATGAATACGTTTTCCGTATATCCTTGAGATGTTGTTCGAAAATGTTTGGAATAGATCAGTAAATCATCAATGATTACCATACATGTTAATGCATGTGTCACGGAAATTTTCATTGCACTCTGAAAAGAAGGGTGCGTTGGTTAATCCAAAGGCATTTTTCTTGGAATTGTATAAGTCTTTTCCGTATTTGTAAACGCAGTTTTTCTCTCGATCTTTTTCTTTAACTTTTATCTGCCAATATCCACTTTTTTAAGATTACGATGTAAGTAGGCTGCTCGTGTAATGTTGTAGCATTTCGTTTATATCCGGCAGTGAGGTATGTAATCTCTTTCGTTTACTGCATTGAGTACGTCGATAGTCTATACAGAAATCTCTGGTTCCATTCCTTATTTTCTTTACCATCACTACTGGGAGATTGCCATGGTGAGCAACTCGGTTTTCATTACTCCTGGTCTAAGGCATCTTTACTTCTTTTTCTGCGACTCGATTCATGCTTCTGGCTAGTCGATATGGTCGTACGTTATCGGGTCCGTTATCCATTGTGGTATTGTATGTTGTGTACGTCGTTGTGCCTAGATCTGATCAGATGCTGGAATTATATCTTTGAATTCCATTAACAGTTTTTGTAGGTTGTTCCTTTTCTTTCTCATTTACAATTTTGCTATCGATTACCTATTCTTCATTCCTCTTTCCTTCGGGTTTTCGTCGTGGCAGTTCGATAATCCATCATGGAGTTAAATTTCCCTAATCTTTCATTCTCATGGATTATTTTATCTTCTTCATCGAAATTTGGTGATGTTGATTGGGTATTTCGCTTCATTGTCGTTTATATATACATTTCTTCTGGCTAGTTGGTAATCTCCTTTTTCTCGAATTTGTGGTTAGGTTCAAAGATCATTTTCGCCTCTGGTCTTTTCGTTTACATTTACGTAGCAAAATTCATTGGACGTTCACTTGTACTATTATCTTTTCTGAGCATCCTTCACTTTCGCATTTAATGCGCATATCCTTCCGGGTTTTGTCTCTTAGTTCCATTGATCCTAGATCGATATTTATTTCCTTAATAGTTCCGGAATATGAATCCTGTTACGATTATACAATCTGCGCTTAGTTTCCATGATGACTGCTAGGTAAGTGCTGATTTTTACGTTTTGTCTATGACAATTTTTCCTATTGACGATACAGGATTCCTTTACTGAGGTTTGGATTTACATCCAATTTTTTTCCTTCGATGCAAGCCATAATTTTCCTGGAATTTTGTCCATCTTTATCGCCGAATAGTTTGCTCCCGTGTCAATCATTGCCTTTATTTCGATTCGTTTATTCTATTGGTATCGTTAACGTGGTCCGCGTGTCGTAGCATAGCTATTGGTCGCGTCTTACATCTGATCTACAATTCGATCTCGGCCAACCCCCCCCTAGTTCTGTTATTAGTTCCTGCCAACTTGGTTGTAGGTTGGTATAATGCTACGTAGCGTTGTTTGCTTTGCATTGTAGTGTCTCTCGACTGGTACGTTGAATTTTTCAAACAATTCGTAATACTGGTGGTTGGATGATTGTACTGTTTCGTTTAGTTCAATTCTGATTCTCCATTGTTGGTTTTCCCCTTGGTAGCATCTGCGTTCTCCTCCTGATTTCCATCGTTACAACTATTTGATTCGCTACTGTCGTTTTTAAAGTCTAGGCATCGTCTCCAATTGTTGTTTCTGTCTTTTTATTCTAGTTTCTTTTCGGCTTCCAGTCTCTTATTGCTTTGAATTTTCGTCCAACTCTCGGTGCCTTCATTCTTGGTCAAAATTTCCTACTAAATCTCTTTATCTTATGGATTCTTTCGAAATGTCATGTGTACATTGTCTTCGTAAGAAAGGTAAGAAATCCTATTGCCATTTTTCCAATTTATTTTCCTTTCTCTTTTTGTTTATGTTCAAGCATGCTAACAATTTGCGTTTTGATAGAATCACTCCACAATTTGGATAATCGTATGATCCCTATCTATCCCTGCCCATATTTGTCCGACATATTAAGAATCTCCCCTTTTTCATCATGTTTTTGGTTGCATGCTGGAAATGGTCTGTGATAATAAATTTCAAGTTGGTTTTTCTCCGTATTATTTCTCCTGTTATCGCACGATATTTGATAATATGCCTGTCTTTGTGGCTGAATAGTAGATGTTCCGAGCACGTTCTGGTCTTTTGTTTGATAAATTCCACTTCGTATGCTACGTTAAATTGCGCTTCACTTGTATTCGTGGTGAGTCCAGTAATTTGGTGGCGCTACTTCACTCGAGTTGGAACTCTAACCAACCTTCCGTCTCTGTCTCAAAATAAGTGGTCCGTTATCGTTACTGCAGTCTCTTCGATTAGTTGGGTTTCATTCTTGTTATGGTTGGGCGAATCTGATTTTCCTTTGTTTACTATTTTTCTAGTTCATTTATGCATTTGTCATCTGGGGATCGTTGTGGGACTTTGCTGGTAATCTTGCAATTGTCTTTTCGCATTGGACGTGTACATTTACTTCGCCTTTACGATTCTTCCGAAATATCCTTCTTGGTAGCGGAATAATGGGAATTGCGTGTCGGGTTTGTAATAGCTCATAGCTAACTTGTTTTTAATATTTCTCTATCAATATACAGCGTTTTATCAGGTCATAATATATTTTTCTCTGTGATGCTAGGCCTCTTTGTATAGAAAATTCCATTTTGTTATTCATATAAAAGGTACAAACTTCACATCTTTTGGGTCTATTTTCTTTTGCATTGATATTGTTATCGTGATAGAAATATTCCTTTGCTTTTTAAGTTGTGCTGATCACCATTTCGTCGCATTGCTTACCATTCGTCCTTTTATGAATCTCATTTCCTATCGTACTGTTCGCTTGAAATTACTACCGGTTGTGGTGGCTTCGACGATATTAGTTGTAATGGCTCCCGATTTTTTTCTCTCGTATTCTCTCCATTGCATCTTCTGAGTATTTTTCCGTTTCGCTAGTGTACTTTGTCCTTGTACTTCATCGAATATTTGCGCTTTTAGGGTGAGTCGACAAGCTCTGGTTCCGCGTTATATACAGATTGTTGACATTCCCGTCGTACATGATCTGTCTGTGGCTAGCATTGTGGGTATTTTTCATGCTGTGCGTATATGGATCGAAAGTGCCTTGGTTATTTTTCTAACTTCGTTGGTAACTTTCTTCACTACTACGCCTTTAAACATTTGATTGAGTAGGTTTTTCTCCTTCACATGATCGTCTCCTGCCGTTATTCTTCTCGGCATATATTCTAGTAGTTTTTTATTTTTCCATCTTCCCGCTGCTACTTGGATTCGGTCCTGCTATTCTAATATTCCGGTTATTGATCCTTCCTCACATTCGCTTTCGTGTTATCGTGACTACTGCGTTTCTGTTCCGGCTTGCTATGATCGATTGAATGTGAATGGAGTCCACAATGGAATGCTACTTTTTCCTTTGTTAGCGTGCATTCTCGATTTCTGGTTTGTATTGAAAACTCTACTTCTTGGTACACTTATTATGACACTTGCTACAGCTGTTCTTTTGTAATCTTCCGGGGGTTTGCGGCTTTACATTCCTCTGTTTTCCTTTTAGCGAATATTTGTCTCTATTACATTTCGCAATCTATCCACATAAAGTTTCATACCCTTTTATTGCACATCATCCATATAAGTATTTGTTGTGATAATTGCATTCATTCTTTCTGGCTGTTCTCGATCGCTTGCGTTGATATTGTTTCAATTGCCGTCAGTAATTCCTTTAACTTCGTGTATCATGTCTGTTTGATCGTCTCCACTTACCAAGTTTATAAAAGCTCTCACTTCATTATAATGAAGGTTCGATACCTTCCTCATGATGTCTGTTTATTGAACTCGATGCATTGGGTTATTTTTCGGTGTTCTCTTTCTGTAGATGCTATTGTTTATGGTGTTATACATCAGGTAGGCTATCCTACTAGAGATCTATTTGGACGTCTGATCGTCTTTTGTGAGGTGTTATTATAGTAGCCCTCGGATCCCTTGTTGTCCTACATTATCCATGATCTTTGTAATGGTTTTATTGCTGCCCAAAGCTGTTCGCGTCTGTCCCTATAGTTATTTAGTTTCAGGTTTCGGCTTTATTTTCTGGATTTCGCATTAAACCTGCATATCGGCTATTAATCTATTAATCCATTTTGCTCCCTGTTCTTGACCAGTCAGTTTTCTTTGTAGTTGTTTTGTTACTTGGCTGAGTTTATTTAGCTTCGTTGTTAGCTGATCCATTTGCATCTGTTCTTTGCTTTTCTTTTCGGCTGCTGATTTGTCCGATTTTGGTCGTCCTCTTGGTTTCTTTTCCATCACTGTACCCGTTTCTCTACGTTTGGGTTGTTCGTTTGTTGTATCCCTTGACGTATGTAGCTCCTCGTCTTTATCCAATTATCCCAATTCGTCCTCTGTTGAGTTCTGCGTCTTCTATTCTCTTCTTTCTTCTTCTTCATGTATTCTGGTTCATACTGTTTCAGCTGGTTGCTTTTGAGCGCATACAAATCCATCCAAATCGTCCGTTGTAATATCATTTTCGTCAAACCTGGGATTTCCTTGTTGTCGCGACAATGTCGTTTAAGTCATTTAATATTTCTTCGTCTCCTGTTGTTACGATGGTTACTTCATCAGTTGCAGGTGGAACTTCCGGCGTATTTAGGCTTTCCTGTCGCCCTACTGGTGTCTTCGTTTTGATTTCTCTTTTGTTAAGTTCTCTACCCGCAATTTTCGTTACTGTTAATGCACGTTTACTCTCCCTAATTGTAATGGTTGTAACTTCCTATTCGATATCGTCGTCTAAGGATTCGTCCTTCGTGTTGTATGAATTGGTAGCTGTTTATGGTATCCTCTTTTTTACTTCACTTACTTTAGCTGTGATATAGAAATCCTTTTCTATTGGTTCGAAATCTGGTGTCATGATTTTTAAACTATATTTTTCTATTGTTTCGGCTGCCCATTCTGCATGTTTCCACTTTCTGATGATTTCTCTGTAATGTCGGTCTACGTAACTCTTTCTACTTCTTTCCTTTCTGCTATTTCTGGTTCTATTCGTATTGTGACTCGATTATCCCTTTGCGAGGTCACTGTAACGTTCTTTGTTCTTTGCGAGGTTCTTATTATCGTACTAATTCTCTGCATTTTTGAGTTCGGTTATCTTGTCATTCCTTTCATGAAATCGTTCCAATCTTAGAAATACTTCGGAGTGATTCGTTTTCGAGTCGTTATTGTCAGCTTCTCCTTTTAGGAAAACTGTAATTTCATCTCTTTTTCGGTTTCCACTTCGATTGTGTATATATCGTCATTTTTCACCAAATGGCGACGTTTTCCTGTTATGAATTTTGAGTAGAAATTGATGGGCATTCCTCTGCTACGTTTTCTTGTGTTTTCTCGGTTTTCTGACTCACTGCTAGATCTTGTTCACTCCTAATTTTTCGCTGTGGTCGTTCTCCAATGTCCAGGTTTTGGCTATCGAGATTACGTTTTCCTGTTGAATGGCCATTCTAGTTTGTCGTACCCTTCCTCTTGCTAGAAGGAAAATACAGATAAATGATTCCCTTTTGACCACTCCGTCTCCGTTTGATATAATTCTCAACTTCATGCGAATCCTGCCGATTTCCGTGTAAAAACTTGATGGCTGGTTAGACTAGTAATCTTTCCTTCTTCCGCTGATTATTACTTTTTCTGCCACATCCACTTATTTTCCCAGGATATAGTTGCTAATCTGGTCGATCATTTATTTTTTCCGTCGTCTTTCCTCCGGTTTGCCATTCCCATTCGTTTATTATGTTTCCGGTAGGTTTTCATATGAAGCCATCTTACATAATAGTTCTAAGTTCTTCGTTTGGCACTCTTCTGGTTGTTCTCTGGAATGTTATTTTCTCCATATTTTGGTTCTGTTTTCACCGTTTTCCATTTCCATTCTTTCTTACTTCATCGTAACCTTTTTCCATGGTGTCGGCTCGACGAACATGAGTCGTCTACTGGTTGTAACTTCGTTGTTCAATTGCATCCTGTCTCCATACTTGATTATATTGTTAATTATTCGATCCATTTTCCTCTTTATTTCCTCTTGGAAAATCTCTGATCTGTTGTTCTTTTTTCGTTCGTGTTTTTTCTTTCTGGTTCATCCATGGCTATTATGTTTATAGTCTGTCCGTTTTCCCAAATATACCTAGTTCCGATATATCGGGGTCGTTCTCGTGGTCGATTTGTCGCTTGTGGCTACAATTATAACCACGTTTCCACCATCTTCCATTCGTCACTGTTCTATGATGGTGGGATTATTCCTGGTTAATTCGTCGAAATAACTCAGTGTATTGACAGCGGGTTTTTAACGATATTTCTTATTTCTCTTAGGCAATTTTATCCTTTATTTTTTATCGGTTCGTCTCCATCTCATATCTCTTTGATGTTTTCTCCGTATTTGGCTATCCAACTCGTCCGTTCTTTCATGTTCAAATCTATATGTCCGTGTCTCTTACCATCTTCTACGAACCATTTTCATTGAAATTGGCCTGTAGTGATATCTATTAATATATTTCTTGCTTGGTCTATTGCCTGTTCGGTCATTTTTTATCTGATTTTTGTCTCATGATCTTTTGTTCTTTCTTTCTCTAATCCGGTTGATATTTCTTTAATAACATTGTTATTGATTTTTTGGGCATATATACCTATCGCTTCCTCGATTATTCATTGTTATCGAAAGTTACCACGTTATTCATCTGGCCATTTAGATTAAATTGCATCAGCCCATGTACATCTCGTTTTTATTTCCTTTCCTTTGTAATACAGTGGTCGGTTTTTGTAGCTGGTTCCTAATTTTTCTGTTATCCATTCGTTATAGTCTTCGGTATTTTCGCCTCTTTGTTGCTATTGATTTGTCTTGGTATTCTCTGGATGATCCGATAACTACCTGATATTCCTTTCTATGTATTCTTTTAGATTTTCTTGGTATCCTTTTATTATTGTTTTCCATGACGCTGTAAAAATACCGTTGCTTGTTGATATCTCTGCGATTAATTTCATTATTTACTGTTAAGTTGTTGATCTTTTAGATTGATAAACATCTCAATTTTACCCAACTCTTCTACTATCTCGTTGACTTACTCTTATTATTTCATTTCGGTCTTCTCTTGGGGACTTTATTTCCATTCCTTTATTTCTTGTTTCGATTCGTCTTTATTTGGTTTGTTTTCCTCACATGACTGAAATATCTCTCCTACCAAGCTGCTTATTTCACTTTCGTTCTTTCATCCGTTTGTCGTCTATTACTGTCTTAACTATTGATATGAGGTTTTCTTCTTTCTTCCGATTTATCGTTTGCCCTTTTGTTTGGAGCCTATTCTTAGTTGTTTTCGATTTGTCTCGTTCCAGTTTGGCTTTCTTTTCTAATTCTTGCTTCTATCTTTGTAGTAATACCCTCTTGATTCGATTTTTCGTTATTATTGGTTCGACCACATCTTTCCTTTCCTTTTGTCTAATTTAAACGTTTGATGCTTCTTGTTCGTTTACTTTGTGTTTCTAATCTTGCTTTCTCCCTTTTCTCGCAGATAGCGCCTTTCTCTGCTAGTAATTCTATTTTCTGTTCTTAATAGTTTGTTTCTTGTTCTATTCTTTTAGTCTTGTCTAATTTCCTGTATTAGTTCTTCTTATTAATGGTCCTTTTTCTTGTCTCAGATTCTCTTCCGTTTCTTCCTTAATTGGTCTTTTCTCTGCCTAGAGCTCTTCCTGCTCCCTCCTTTCGGGGTGCGTTATCTAATTTTGAATTACTGCTTCTCTTGCAAGTGATTCCACTTCGTACATAGTGATTTTTTCGTTTTGCTCTTCCGGTATTTCCTCTGTTTTATTTCTGGCTTCGATTTCCTCTGGTTTCTTCAATTTTCACTTCTTATTGCTGTCGACGTTTTTGTTTCGTCTCTTCCGCATATCTTTGATTCTTTCTATTTTCTCTATTTTTGTCAATTCGTTTGTCTTTTCATTGGCAATTATCTCCCCCTTCGATTCTCAACACACTGCTCGCAGTGTTGGGTTTCTCTGGGGTTTTCCTTCTCATTATTGATTCTTCTGGAGTTGTTTTCTATTTCCCATCTCTGTGAATTTCTTTGGGCTCTTCTGTTTGTAATCTTTGCCATTCCGCTTGTTGTAGTTGTTGATATTCTTTTGTTCTTTGTTCATAGTTCTTCATTACTCTATTTAGTTTGATTCGCTGTTTGCTGCGTATTGGGGGTATCTGCTGCATCATTTCTTCTTAAATTCCATCGGCATTCTCTGTATGTCTCTCGCAGCATGTCTATCTCTTGTATTCACGTTATCTGTGGATTTCTCGTCTGGTTGTTTGTTCCTTGTTTGATTTGGTCTTATTTTTATGTTAAATCTTTCGCGAGATGTCCTTTCTGGCCACAATTGTAGCATGCTCTGTTATCCGATTGTCTGCATATCCTCTCGGTGTGTCCTCTCCTGCCGCATCTCTGGCAGTTGTAGTCGGTAGCATTCTTCCGTTTCGATGTCCCAGTCCGTGGCAGGTAGTACATGTCTCTTTGTATTGGAACTGTTTCCTGAAATTATTTATTATAAACTATACTTGGTTGTACCTCCATCTCGGGGTTCCTTGTCGGTGGTTGACTTGAACATCTGCTGGCGCCTGGGAATGAATTTGTTCATTGCTGTTTATTCGCATTGATTTGCTGATTGTGGTAATTTGCGTTTGTTGTTTGTGTCGTTTGTTCTGTTTTGCCATAACTTGCTACCTGATATCCCAATCCTAGATGTGCCTCACATCTATTCGCCGATTTCTACCGCTTTATTCATGTTTCTGGTGCCAAGCATCGCGAGGTTTGGTTCTTATTTATCTCTCTTTTAATTCCTCTTAAACAAAAAACATCTACCATTTATCTTCTGGTATATCTTTGTCTCCAAAGCTTCTTTGCACAACTTTTTTATTCACATGCGGTACCTGCACTTGGATTCGTCACGTCTTTGTTCCTGTTGTAGAAAGGTCTAACATCTTCCTATTTCCCTTTTTCTCTATTCCGAATATCTTATTAAAATTCTTTATATCTCTGTCCACGATATTTATTTCGTTAGCATTGCTTGGCTTCCTCCACGAATTACATTCCTGTGCGCTCCTTTTCAAATACAGCGGGTAGTCGCTCTTTACTTTTTTATCTGACAATGGCAAATGGTGCTTATATACTTGAACTCCTTGATATGTATCTAGTTGTAGGTATGCCATCGAAAGGCTTCTCCCTGAATTCTCTCTAAATTCTCTACTGTTGCGTTGTAGTATAATCATTGCATTGGGTTGGTTGTTGGCATTGTTTATTTGAGTCCGAATCGGGTTCATGTCGGATTTTATTTCGACTTTTGTTATCCTCTTCCTCGCTTCCTGGTTCCCGATATTTTTCTACTTATTCTCTGTCATAATTACTCTGCTTTCTTGGCTGCTACTATAGTCAAAAGTCGTCTCTGGTCCGTTTTCTGATTCCGGTCGTTTACTGTTACTGTTGATACGCTGTGTTGACGTTCTGTCACTTATTGCTTATTCTTTCTTCTTCTTCTAAGGCTCTTCTTCTTCTTTTCTTTTTGGTTTTGGCTCTCTCGTATTATATTTTTTGTTCTCAATGATTACGCGTTATACGCTGGTTTATCGCTGTGGTTTCTATTACTTCGCTGATATCTCCTTTTACTTTGGTTTGCTCGAATTTCTTTTGAATTGCTTTGGATTGCTCTGAAACTGCTCTAAATTGATTATCTCTTTCTCTTGATTTGCTCGAATTTGCTTTGAATTGCTTTGCGCTTGCTCATGCAAACTGCTTTGTCTTTGCTCTAAAATAAATAACACTTCCAATATTTTATACTTTTACACTTTGCTTCTCACGTTTTATTAACATATACTATTCCCATTGTTCACGTTTTCCGCTGTGATCCTTCTTGTTTTGCTTTACCCCCATCATTTTAAGTCCAATTTAAAATATCATAACTCGTATCAATTATCTATCAAACCGTATCAATTATCTATAAGTCTTATCAGTTATATCTTATATAAGTTCGCATATTCGCATTATCTTATTTTATCAAATAAAATCAGTATATCATTCATCATTCATTTCATTCATTAAATTATTTTTCCTATGTCTCTTCTGTTTCAAAAATTGTTTGCTTATTCCTCAGTCGCTGGCGCTCTATGCGGCCTTTATCTACATCCTTTAATTCTTCAATCATGGCATTCATATGGCCTTTATCTACTCTTTCTAATCCTTAATCCACTGGCAGCTCTATAGGGCCTTATTAAATCTTTAATCGTTAAATCACTGGCGCTCTGGCCTTGTATCTAAATCTTTTAATCTCTAATCGCTGCACTCTCTGGCCTTTAATCTAAATCTTTTTAATCTTTAATCGCTGGCACCTATGGCCTTTATCTAAATCTTTAATCTTTAATTGTGCACTCTCTGGCCTTTATCTAAATCCTCATTCTCTTTTATGGCACGCTATGGCCTTAAATTTCTCTCTCATCCGGCATTCTTGGCCTCTATAATTTCCTCTATTGGCTTTATGCCTGCTCTATTTACTCGGACTGATTTTCATCAGTGACCATCGATTAAGTGACTTGTCCGTATGGACAACGCTTGAGGCCTCACACTGACTTCTTCAATCCATGGCGTCGTTGGGAGCGCACTTTTCCGGTTACGCTGCCTCACCGCACTCGGATATCAGGTACTCGGTGTGGGATCGGGTTATTGTTACCGGAACTCTCGGCATGGGTTACATAATCTAAAAACATTTCCTCAGTACTCGGTGATGGGATCCGGGTGTTTACTTCGGAGAATAGTAAAGAATGGAAAGCCTAGACGTTCAATCAAGCTCAAAAGCGGTTTACTGATTTCCCGTAATAGTGAAAAAGAAAAGGAAGAAAAATTTGGGCGCTGCAATTTTCTATTATTTCCATCTCCGTCAGCTTGCCCCGCGTCAGATTTCCAGCTCTGCTTGGCTGCCTCAATCGATCCTTATAGGACTTTCGAGTATGAACCTTTTACCGGTTGGTGCACATCTCACCTACCGCTTGGTTGTCCTCGCATACTCGGTGTGGGATCCGGGTTTGCTGTATCGAGTCCCTACCCAGGTTAAAAAAAAAAATTCTCGGTCGATACTCCGGTGTGGTATTCCGGGTTTTGTATTCGAGCGGTTCGCGTCACTATCCCTTGGCTAGCAACAAACTGATGAACTCGACCAGTCCGGCGCTGTCCTTCTGGTGCCTCACACCAGCTAGGGCAAGAAAATGTTTTCTAGGACCTTTACGAGACTTTTTGGCTCTCTCACCTTCGGCGTCTAATCATGCGCATTTTCTCTCACCTCTCAGTTTCATCCCTTCCACTTCCCCCATCAAATTCTGTGGTAATCGCATCACAAGTCTCCAAAAGAGGTGATCAATCTCTCGCCGGCTATTGTTGAATTGCGACTTGGCCTACCCTTCATTTCTCAGTCAGGTTGATCAGGTTTTCCCTCGGCGGTGAGCGTACTATCGCTTTTGGGATAGCTCATGTATCACTTTTCACTCAGGTTTTCACTTTTTTCCTCCTCTATCCCATATAATATAGATAAAACATTAAAAGAAATATACATAGGAAACCTATTGGGTTGTCGAATTATTTCTGTCAAATTATGCGGTCTAGATAGGATTCCGCTGACTTTTGGTCTCGTGTGCATGTAGTAACTTTTCCCTTGATTCGGCTTTCGTATTGTTACTTTAATTTTACTTGTCGTCTTTATTTACTCTTATTTATTCAGTTACTTTTACACACATTATACATTTTAATTATTTAACTATTAACAACAACTCATTTATTATCGATTACTACAACAAATTTCAGAAAACACTTAATTCGTTTCCTTTATCTTTCTCGACACAACACACAGATGCGTTCATTTTGGCACCCCCTGACAAAACTCAGTTGCCCCACAAGGTATTACCATCACTCGTGCTTCTTCCGTTCGACATACATACATTCGCGATGGCTTTGGTTTTGCTCTTTATCATTCGCATTATCTCATCATTCAATGTTTCGACCTTTTTCATATTGCCTCCACTTCTTTACCCAAATATCGGTATCTCCAACTCATAAACAAAAATTCATATATCTTTTCGGTTGTTATTCTTCGGTCGATGTTAATTAATTTTTATCAGAATAACATAGTTCATTCAGGTAGAGGCTTGATCGAATTGCGACGTCTTCTTAATTTTCTCATTTATTTTTGTTTATTATCAATCTCTCTAGGTTGTCATTTTCGATGTTTGCGTATCTCTCTTTAGTTTCATTTATTATCGGTTTAGTTTGACTCCATCTGATTAATAAAACATTATCAAATATGGTCATTATATTAACTTATTATCGCTTGATTCTCACGTTGAGTTTATTTGATTTTTCACCGTTTAAATTCTTTTCTATTCAACTATTTATTTTTACTTTCGTTGCTGCGTTAACTGGTGCCATTTACATTTTACCACGAATTTTACCCTATTAATTAAATGTTTGTTTGTTTTATATCTAGTTCTTGTATTCTTTATTTGCGTTACATTTTTGTAGTGGTTGATCGTTTTCATAGTTTTGGGCTATTTTACTTTTGTACTTGGGACTAATCATTTATTTAATTGCTTATTATGTTTCTTGTCGTGGGTTGCTTATTTCATTGCTTAAGGTTGATACTTCTATTTTTCCAATCGAAAAAATTTTTTACTGAGCTCCAATTTGTACTGAATTTGGTCGTTGTTCATCGTTCAATTTGTACTGTCCAATTGTGATCGTTTTTGATCGTTTATTGTAGTCAATTGGGTCCGTTTTCATACATTTGTTATCACGTTCCGTTTCGTTTTCATCGTTTATTGTATCAAATTGGCTTCGTTTTTCATCATTTGTTATCACGTTCCGTTTGATTCAAGTTCATCTCTCCTGGTCCGACCAAATGTCGTCCCAGACATTTTCTATTTACTTGTGAGATTTTTGTTTCGGTCCTATTGGTCTTTCCAAATGACAAAGGCTTTCATTCCCGGCTGAGGTTTATACTGACAAATTCTTTGTTGTTTAAACTTGGCTGTGTTGCTCTTTCCTAATGACAAAGCTGATCCCCAAATTTATACTTGGGTGGCTAATCGTTGTTTTCTTATCATTTTTTTTTATTATTTATTTTTGTAGTGAGGATTGGTTGTTTTTCCATTATTACGACGTTTCATCTTGTTATTTGTCATCTGTTTTCTTCATCTTCGTCGTCTCTCACTGGGTTCTGCAAAAAATAGTCGTCCCGACATTTTCTTATTTTGACTAGGATTGCTTTGTTATTTTCCAATTGATCAAAGCGTTCATCCCGGCTGAGGTGTACGGCAAACTTTCTGTTGTTCTTTGACTTGGTTGGTTATTTTTCATAGACAAAGCTTCATCCCGCTGAGCCCCCAATTATATATGTGGGGTTAGTGGTGTTGGATGACCTTCACCCAACATATAAATGTTTTGCTCCCGCCAATTGGTTACCGTCTGCTAGGGCAAACGATTAGGTTAATGTAACCACTGGTCACAGGACGTCCAAAGGTGAGTTCCGATATCAGAACTGCTAAGGGTTAGTCCTATGCGGGTCAGCGGACTGCGAATTAGAACGGCCTATGTCCGTCTTCTATTCAGTCCCTTTATCACTTCCATTTAATAGTCGTTCCTATATTTATTTACGAGATAATAAACATAATAAACTAAACATTTTATTTAATGACAAACAAATTAAAATTATCATCAGAGCAATTGAGTTTCTATCTTAGTGTGTTGGCTACTCCTTGGGCACGTCTTCGCAACGCTCGGTTTCGACCCGGTCGAGGTGTGCATACTGGGTTGCTTTGTTAGCTGATTGGGCTCTTTCTGTTCGCGGATAGGCTAATTGTGCCGGAGCGAATACCAGAGGGTTAAGTTTCACGCATTCCCTGCCTGGCATGCCGGACAAGGCTGACTCCAATCCTTTGATTTGTGGTCTTCGCTGCGCCGTTCAACACCTGTTCCTCCCAGCCTGGTGCGCAGGGGCGCTGGTACATGCTTTCATTTTCTCGGGTTCGGCCCAAGTGGCTTTCAGCTGTTGCGTCCCGAGCCGTGGTAAGTTCTGAGTTAATTTCCTTCAAGTTCTTTCAGCTCTTGGTGCAATATCTTGTGGCTTCATTTCTGAAAATTACAATATTTAAATGATGTTAGTCGTTCAAATTGGTTTCATCCTCGATTGATCCTCTCTTTCATTAATTAATTTTTGCAATTATTGTCGCGGCGTGTCTCATGCGTTTTAGTGGATTGGTGTTATATCTGGTGGTCCAGTTTAATGAAACAAAGTGTTGCTACTTTTCCTATCATTATCATCTATAAAAACCGGTGGGAAACTTGATTGCCAAAAAAGGGTAGAAAAATTACATTACTTAATTACACTAATCTCAATAGTAGTTATTTTTATAAAACTGAGAATTGAGTAACTCGTGAGACATAAAACATTTATTGTCAACAAAAACTAAAAACATAATCTGATAATCACACTAACGCTATGTAAAACGTTCACTCCTTCGATTGTTATGGTACTTGAATTCCAGAGTCGCATAGGTATGTCGCCGGTTTGACGGGATCCGATCGTATCTAATTGACTCTACGGGTTCTCCGTATCACATTGTCGGTTGCTGCTTTCATCTGCGTCGCTCTCGTTTCGTCTAATCGAAGGACACTTCCAACTCTTGGCGGGAAGAGCCACTCCTATCGGAAGACACCATTGCGATACCCTGTTCACTTGACAGTCGCTGTCGGGCCAACACCGCTTTCCGGTGGTACTTTCTTTCGAGTTCTTCCATTCTTCATGCCACGTTATTCGCTCGCTGCGGCTTCTCGCGCTGGATTGTGGCCCGGCTCGCGCTTAATCGCGGTACTGCAACCGACTCAGCTTGGATGTGATTCTGATCTTTCTTGCCAACTGGAGTCTCCGTTAAGTGTGGATACGATATTCCGGTTATCCCACAGAACTTGTCGGTTACGAGCGGCAGAAGCGCTCGGGGATCTGTAGTGTCACTCTGGAATCACGCCATTGCATGTGGTCCGCATGCTGAACGAAAATAGAAAATTACCATCATTCTTATCGATGCGCCCTGCGGTGTGTAAGACATGAACGTTAGTGATTTTATGCTATTTCCTATCGAGTGTTTAATAGGTGAATTTTTGTTATGATAAAATTTGAAACGTAACGTGCGAAATTACCCTGATCTTCTTTACTCTTCAACTAGGCATCTGAGTAATCATTCCTTTGAGCTCGGTTTCCGTCAAAGAGTCCTGAGCTTCGAACACGTCCACTATCGGTGCTAGTTGTTTGGGGATTCATTTACCCGGGTTATGGAATGTGAGTTTTTACTGTGTTGAATGTGAATTATTGCGGTGAGGGCGTGGTGGTGAATGTAACTGTCGTTTAATTTATTCGTTTTCCGGATGTCTGGATGTAATATAATATTTATTTATTTATTGTTTATTATTGAATACTGATCATTATTATTTTGTTCAGTTTTTTTCGTGGGGGGGGCGGTAAAAGTTCATTCTATTTTGATCGCCCTCCTCTTCTTTTGTATATGATAAGTTGATATGATCATCGTCACCGACTTGTCATTCGTGATTCATATTTTTTGGTATTATTCCGCGGTTTAATCTCGGAACTATACCTATTCGTTAGTTTATTTAGGTATGAACAAACAGATTTGCATCTGTAATTGGGTCTATGTATCAATATGCATTTATCACCAAATTTTTCACTGTCGATGGAATTTTTGATGCTCATTATCGAATTGCTATTCTTCATTCGACGACGGTGTATCCAGAAACACTTCACTACGAGAGTTGCTCCGGTAATACTGTCAGTTTTGGAAAATGTTCAATTGTACATGCTGGTTAGGGAGAAACTGCTGGATGGAATACTCGATAACACAGTTATTCAGTGAAGAGATACCAACGGTTGGGAAAGAGTAATCTTCATTTGGATTTAGTTGGGACGTGTCATTGCACTATGGTTTGTTCTCTTGGTGGAATCTTCTGATTTAATTCGCTTTCATTAATTTCAGGGTGTTCCTAATTTTATCGATTTCAAAGATTACAATATCATATCAGTGGCGAGTCTGTTGGTATTCGATCCCTTCACGAAGCTGAGTTCTTATTTATATCTGCGAAATCAATTTGTGATATTTGTTATCTTGTTCTATATCATTGTGTAAATTATAATTTTTTAATTCGGGTGCGGTTAATATGATTATTGTTGGTCGATTTTTTATCCTGATTCGTAAACATATAAATTTTATTATCCTTGGATACATGAATCGATAAATTTATTTTTAATTAAGTGGAAAAGGTCTCGCCTAATCGTTAATTTGGTTCTATACATTTAACAATGTCTGAATGCCTAATTTTTATTATGTTTATGAAATTCTTTGCGGGTCCTATATCCTTGTCGTTACATTTTCCGAGAATCATTTACTTCTACTCTGTCGTTTGCTGTTTCGTTTCTTTACTCCATTTTCTCCGGCTTCTTACTTCACTAAGTTATTTCTACTTTAGATTAGATCCGGAGGATACTTTAAATCATTAATACTTATTAAATTTTCTTTGATTTTTATTACGTGAGTAATTTAATTTTGTGGATCATTTTATTTAATTAATTACTATCCCCTTGATTACGTTAGCAAAGTCTCCTCGTGATAGTATGTTCTGGTCACAAATTTAGTTATGTTTTCATTATTTTAATTTGAATAATTATATTTACGTCACATTCTAGTTTTAATATTATGGATTCAATTACTTTAAAATTAATTTAGTTTAATTTCCATTTGGTTATTAAATTAATCTGCATCGTATCGGTTCAAGTCCCCATACCCGAGCCTTCAATTTTTGTCCTAGTTCTTGCTAGTTCATATATAGATTTTACGAGTGCCCACTGGACTACTCGGGTTTTTCATTTCTAGCCGATGTGTAATTAAATATTTAGTCAGATTTTTATGGGAGATGTGTGAAAGAGATGCTAGCGCAGAAAAAGTCTAGCTCGTCAATCTTGCCCACTGTCCCCTATACGGTAGAATATTTACTTTCGAGATCCGTCGTTACCACGACAGGCTTCTCACGGGCACACACTGTAGGCGGAGAAACGCGACTTACACAGTGTGACAGTTTATGTATGATGATTTTAACTTCTGTGTGTGATGTGATGGCTGTGGGCCAAAAATTTCGACCATAAAACTGAAGATTCATTTTTCATAAATAATATATTGTTGAACAATTTCATCATAGTCGTTCATAGTTCATCATATCAAACATACGACAAGAGTTTCCCACACATACGATCAAGAAGCTCTACATTTAGATACTTTGATTCGCCAGAAATGAATAACGGGTTATCGAGAGTTGTTCCTTTGAATTTGGTCTGCAAACATAATTTGTTCACTGAGTGAAAAGTAATTTTTTTATTCATTGAAACTTTGTGGAAATGGATTTGTATTATACTGTTTCTGTGACCCTAACCTTGACGTGTTATTTTTTATGCGTTAAAACAAAAATTTGACCTTGCAATATATGTAGTCAATTAATTTCTAATTTATTATTATTTTTTGATTCTACATTTACTCATTTATTTTTAATTTCAATTCATTCTGATTAAAATTATTTTATTTTTTGTTCGCTTTATTCATGACTCTTTTAATTCGTTTTAATTGTCGCTATTTTCGGTCAAATCTTTTGTTATCATGTTGATTTCTATGTCAACTCAGTTGCGTATATCCTTGGTGCGTTTGTTAATATTTTAATTACATTTTATTTTTATCTCTCTCTTTTTTTTTT